>JAQGCM010001161.1:0-17022 GCA_034699705.1 Hymenaphorura dentifera | reverse complement strand
GTTATTTTTTTGTTTATGGTAGTTACGAGACCTCCTGATAGATCAATTACCTAGCAAAAAAGTGAATTCTCCTTGATGATAACAATCAGATATACACATTAGCATAGTATATTCAAATTTCGATCATTTTTGATCTCTTAGTCAACCTTGAATAGCTGCATGAAATATGGGCTACAAGCCGAGAGGACAAGTTTATGGGCACGAAGTTGGCGTCCGTCACATGCTAAAGTGACGTCGACAAAGTCCTCAGCTTGTCTAAGGGCTGCCAACTGTGTGGCTACAGTAGCTGGGTAGGAATTCCAACGAAGGCAAAATTGTTGTGTTCCTTCTGCCACCGGAAGCGTGTTGTTGACCGGGAGTGGAGCCATTTGATTCAGCGGGGCTCCCGTGTTGTCAACACACACCGGATTACCCTGTTGTTGATGCCTGCGAATATTAAATCCAGAAGAGATTAGTCCGGACCTGGACATAAATCCGATCATAATCACCAGATGCCAGAACACAATTCGGCTATAGAAAACTTTCTTTCTTTTAGAAACTTCCTTTGTTTCTCAGGAAATACAACCTAATCCACTTTGACTAGCAGAGCCATCGAATTTAATTGATCGAATTCCTAACCATTTCTATTTTCAGTCCCATCATCGCAACACAATAGACATGACCAATTAATCAAAGCTAAGACATTTTCATGACTTCAAAAAATTTTGCACCAGGAAACTTATACCTCACGATACAAAACTCATTTTTGACATTTCATAATAAACGTGTAACTCAAGGTCATTTATTTACAAGCGAATATGACCGTAACGCGCATCACACAAATCACGAAATCACCAACATCCATTGCAATTGAAACTGACTTGCATCCTGTCATTGTCAACCTCCCAAACCCGCACTGTCTCACGACTAAACTGTCATATTAACCACCCAAAAAATCTCAAAATCATTCAATAAAATGTCAAATTACATGTTTTGGTTTGGTGGTGACGGTAGTGGCTTGGCAGGTGAGGGTGCAAGCAAGAGGAGCTCAAGTGACGGTGGACATAGAGCTGGATTTTGAACTCGTTGTTGCCTCTTTTTTAAATTTGTTGAGACAAACTATTTTTAGACAACAATGGTTTTTTAAAATAACTTTTAGAACAAGACAAGAGAAGTGAAGAAAACAAAACAAACCACAACAAACAAAGTTTAGCCGTTCTTTCAAGTTCACACTTCATACGCACGAACACAGACACAGAGCACAAGACGTATTATTTGCCTATGCTTCAGCATGTAGGAAAGGAATCTGAGAATTCCGTCCCAACCCATCGCCATCTGTTCCATCCAAAACAGCAGTCTGAGTTGGGCTAAGCTCTCTCAAACTACACGCTAGAGGTGGTGCGCCCCAGACGTGAACCATTGCACACAATCACAAAAAGGGTTAAATGGATCATTCATACCACTTCGTTCGCAAAAATACAAGATCATAATTTTCATTATGTAGCAATATAGCAATACAGTAATGTAGATTGAGAAAACGTGTAGATAGATATGATTAGTTGCGCCAAACTTATGTAATTTTCACCAACAACCACATAGGACTAAAATTGTCTTTGCAAAATATCCCGTGCCACTTTTACATTATATTGGCCGTAGGCATAATTGTACAGCTCACCCGATTCTGCAATGACCCAAGCATGCCCATACATGAAATCATTATGACAGTTGAATAAAGTAAATCAATCAATCAATGGATGGCAAGATTCAAGATTCAACAGTTTATTCAAGTGACGGTAAATTATAACAGGGTTGCTCACTGCTCACAGTGTCACGGTCATCTCATAAGCGCGCAATCTAATACCACAAGATACCGGAAAATAACTTGGCAACAGATATTTTGCACATAATTCTTTCAATGCATTATGTAGTGATTGGTATTAAATTCCGAGCCCTCAGAATTTAAGTCCTATTTAAGTCCTATTCTCGTCAAAATTTATTGAAAGTTCACAAAACTGTTAATCGCAAGGAGGTTTCAATAATCATTAATCATATGTTCATATGCTTGTCTTAGCCTCATGCGAGTTGGTTTGATTTTTACTGGTACTGGTTTACTCTACTGGTAACAATTTGACTCTCAAATTATGTATTCTTGTCAATGAAATGAACTATCGACACTTTGAAAATCCCTTTTTTATTGCACCAATTAGTTAAAGCTAAAATACAAAATCACACACATTAAAATATCGCCAATCAGCAAACCGTCACAAAAAGGGGAAAACAGCACCAAAATGGCACCGGTCATTATAAACTATTGAATTGAATTGAAAATGCATCCCTTTGAGGGGGGATAGATTTTAATGACGCAAAGTCTCTTGATAAAGATCTAGGGTCGGCGCTTCGTCATTCATGATACATTCAATTTACATGTGCAGTAATTCATTGATTAGTCAAACAAGCACTGCAACCGTGAGCCTGCTGACGGACAGACAAACTCGACGACTGCATAGTGAGTTCATCACTTTTTGCATACAAAATTACAAACTACAAAGCAAAGGTAGCGTACTTTTGGTGATAGCAAAATTTATGAATGCTCCCTCGATCGAACGTGTTCATGCAAGTTGCCCAAAAATAGACGCTTCCTTCAGATTGAGCCTTGGGCAAACACAAGGCATAACACAGGCACGCAGTGAATCCCATTTCCCATTCTTCTCTACACTTTCCAACGCTACACGCCCTTCCTGGTCTTGCAGTCTTCTTTCTTTGTGTGGAGCTGGTGTTTCTTAATTTTTAAAATTTGACTTTAAGTGTCCAACCCAAGTTTTGCAGTCGTCGTGCGAGTTGGTTGATGAATCCAGTCAAGTCACAAGTGCTCGTTGTGTCCCGGAAGTCTACGACAAAAACAAGTGAGATGGCTGATTCTGAGAAAAAATCGCGGTCGTCGGGCAGGTCACGTTCTTCTCGCTCACGATCACGGTCAGTATCTTCGCGGTCATCTCGTTCAAGTCGCTCCAGGACCAGCACTAGGTCAAGATCCAGGTCTAGGTCTAGGGAACGTGGGCGTGGTGGTCGTAGTAGTGGCTACACGGAACGCTACGACGGCCCAGGAGATGAAAAGTTGGCACAATACATTAATGAATTGATGAAAGAAAAGGAGGGTTTGGATTCAAAGAAGTATCCCTACATTCATAGACTTATTGCAAGTGGTAAGGACAAAAAAATTAATTTCTCACTACTTGTTAATTGTGACTATCAAAAATAGTTTGCAAGTTGCTTAATCTTACATGTTTTCTTGTCTAACTTTCAGAAATAGACAACATTACAAAAAATGCAACTGGAGTTGTTCCGGATGAAGCATTCATCGATTTGTACAATGATACACCTGTCTCACTGAATGTGAAGGCACTTCCGCCTGCGAAAGTATTCCCGAAGGTTGGTTTGATCATAGATTCATTGATTTTCTTTAGAAACTGCCAACAATTTTACTCCCTCGAATTACGTTGCCAAACCGTTGGGCATAAAGTTAACGAAACTTCAGGTTTTTCTTTGCTCTACAGTACGATAAGTTGGCTTTTATTATTTCAGTTCAACTATGCGGGACGTATAATTGGACCCAGAGGAGCCTACCTGAAGGCACTCATGAAGGAAACGCAGTGCAAGATGATTCTACTCGGAAAAGGCGTGATGAAAGATAAGGAGAAGGTAAATATTTTTATAAAATTTACGTTTCAGAGTCGATTAGATGATTCTGGCTTTGCCTTATGGTAAAATTCTGAATTTCCAGTACCTAATTTTTACATTTTTGTATTGTAGGAAAGAGAACTGAAGGACTGTGGTGATCCTAAGTTCTTTCACCTTCATGAGGATATGCACGTGTCAGTTCATGTCACTGCTCCGGCATCAGAGGCATATGCTAGAATCGCTTATGCCCTTTCATGCCTAAAGAAACAAGTAATGAATGACAACAGAACTCTAGAATCGCTTCCTTGGATTGCACATGCAACTAAAATGCTTGAGATGGGTGCACCAATACACGTACCCGGCGGCAGCCGCCACCCATCCCCACCGCCAAAGCGTCCAGAAACATCTCGTCCGCCACCAACTTTTCATTCCAGTTACCATCAACCATATGCCCCACAAAAATCTTACTTTGAGCGATCGGCTGTGAGTAGAATTTATTGATTTTACAGTTTAAATCCTCCGTTACAAACTTATAGCATCGAATTCATGAACGGTGTTTTGTTGAAACTTTTAGTACAAGCCACCATATACGCCGCGTGAGCGTGAGCGTGAGGAATCTCCACCTTCTAAAGCCATGGAATTTGCAGCGCAAACTTCACGTTCTGCTACTGGACCAAGCACTCGTGGTCGCAGTCCAGGGCCACATTCACATGGCTATGAATACCCGCACTCTAACGGACCACCTGGTCCGCCACCGGATCATTCTCACTCTTATCCAGGTAACCACTTATAGCTGAAATATTTAAGAGGAATTTTAGAATCGAATCAAACTTAAATGATACTGTTGCTTTAGGTGGTAGGCCATCGTGGGACACGAGTGGTTGGCAAAAGGTGAAGACGTCATCTTGGGGATCTCCGGACTCTCCTCGCTACGCTCCCTACAAGAAATAAAGCAAGATTTGAGGGTGTGCGAAACATGCGAATTATAACTATACATGTTTATAGTTTTTTGTATATCCTTTCTGGAAGCTGGGCCGCAGTTAACACAACTGGAATTGAAATTAGATATTAATTATAAACATACACAATACAGTTCGATAACACGCAATCCGTGTTCATAAAATGACTTTACATCTTATTTTGGAATTGGAAATTACTGATATGGTATACAAAGGATAATTTAATAACATACAACATAATTGGTCTTCAAAAATACCTAGTAATAAACTGCTTGTCATCCTTGGGTTTTGTTTGTACAGAGAATCAATCATCCAGAGTTTTTACTTTTTAAAACAAATTACGAACTATGATTACGCAATTTAGTTTTTGTTTTATTTTTACAAATTACAACTTTCTTATCTTTGTTTTTGGTATACTTTTGAACTTTAACTCTTGTGCCAATTACTTTATTGGGATCTCGCGCAGCCAATAACTTATTTGCCAGTACTACAATTACGTAGGATAAATACCAACTGAAGAAACTAAAGAATAATTTATTAGTTATTTAATACCAAACCCGGTTTAGCAAGGATATCTGATTACAAATTACATTGCAGTACACTTGTTTTACATTTTAGACTGGGTTTATCAAATTCATTGTTAACTCCAGTCGGTCATAGAGATGAATACATTTGCAATTTTTTTTACATACTTAATATGCAAATTAGTGCGCTGTAGATGAAAATGCTTAAAGTTAAACCTTACAGAAAAAAATGCAGTTAAAGGCAAATATAGAATCAGATCAGATCACGTGGAATATACGAATGAAATCATGGATAGACATGAACGATAGAGATGAAATAATTTGTGATTCTGCATAATATTGAATTTAGCAGACGCTCAGCATAACGTAAGATTCAGGTTTTCACACGTTAGACACTTTCTACATTCTACTCTAGTTTCGTTGGACAACTCATGGAGATAGTAACAGAGTCGCACTTGGATTGGAGCTGTGCTGGTTTGGTACTTTGAAGTTTCGTCAAATTCTCCGCTTTCTAATGCTGTTTTTAAAATTCAACCCGAATCAACCAAGTTTTAGGTGGAGCAGACTCGAGTTTCAAGCTACAAGCAAAATAAACTTTTCACTAATACGCGTTCAACGATTAAGACTCATTAAGCTGGTTTATGACAGTCGGACACAAAATTTTTAAAAAAGAAAACGTTTTTTACACTTTAAAAAATACTGGTACTTAACCTACCATCTTAAGAGTATTATATAACAGTTTATGATTCTGAAAAATATTTGTATAATCCATTCGGTGAGATATTGGCCTAAGCACTCCTCGTCAGCACTTACACTCATTCATGGAGCATTTCATCTCTTCTAAAGTCCACGGTTTAAGGACGAGAGTCTGGATTTTTCGGTAAAACCCGCACAAAAAGTAAATCCGATAGATACGTTTCTAATAGACAAGCAGTCAGCACTAGCACAGCACTCAGCACATCAGCAGCAGCGAATAATATGATGATTCCCGATAATGAATTTTTGATCGAATCCCTCTTTTTACAACTTGCCGGCATTGGGGTCAATGAAATTGATGATTTTTTGAATGAAAACAACAAAATAATGCCAGGCCCGGTCTTTCCTCGGTTGGAGTACTTATGATTTCCCTTGAAGTCTTGTGTTCAGTACAGATATCAAATCCTAATCCAGCTCATTGTGAAACTGTGATTTTGTGTAATTTGTTTCTGGGAATATCATCAAATTACAACAACTTTGTGGTCTGTGAGGCGAAAGACTGAATGGTGGAAAGAATTGGTACAGAATTTCGAAAAGTTACAAATCAATTTGAAGGCTGCACACGCAATTAGTTCATATTCATGTTCATTTTTATTTGATTTCTTTTCATGCCATGAATGCCATTAGATCATTGTAAGAATATTGTAAAAACATTTGTATTTGTTTTGCTTATTTCTAGGTGAGCAGTCAAAGTTTTAAATAGATTCAGTCGAAGGAAGAGAGCATGACATTTGGTCTGCGAAAATGAAATCCCATACCCAAAATCCAATCTATTGCTACAACCAAGCCGTGGCCGGGAGCTTACTACGAACAGGAAGTACATGAATTGAAGCTGCATCAAAAGGTCACATCATTGTGCACCGATCTCCTCTGAAGTATACTCGTAGAAGCCTGAAGAATTTGCCGTGACCAAACAAACGGTATCTGGATCAGTGTGAGACAATAGCTCGTTGAAGTTGAGCTTGTTTCTGATCAACAACGATGGGTGGGACGTGGCGTTTGACCCGTCCCACCCAATGCCATCCCGGCCAATCCATCCTGTCCCCATTACTGCCCCTTCCATTAACACAGGAATATTTTCTGATACAAGCTTCTCTACAGCAAAGAAGTCCTTCAGTATGTACCTGAAAATAATACATTACATAAATAATTTATAAATGAAGAATTGGGCAGGAATTTAAAATCAAGGTTGACAATGGTCAAATTTTTTGAAAATCAGAATCAGACTTACCACGTCTCAATAGTAGCAATGTAATGGATTTTAGAAATAGGAAATCCATTGAAAGTTCCAGCAGCCACCATTGTATACGCCCCCATATCAGTGAAGACCAGCCAGTCGCTCACTTCCATTGGAGGCAAGAACACATTTGAACACACTTTGTCCATACCATCACAAGTTGGTCCCCAGATTGAGCATTCGAAATTCTCTCGGTCTGGCTTTGAGCCCTGTCAAATTATAAATTGAATTCGTCCTATCATCACCATCACCACGTTCTACAAATACATTTTACGGTAGGATTGCCGGTTAGTTAGATTAATTCAACTTACCTGAAGAAGTTCGGGCGTCACGACAGCATGGTCATAAAGTACACAATTGAAGCTTCCATAAACGCCATCATTGATGTAGTACATGAAGGCTGGTTTCTCATCCGTGCTCTTGACTTCTCTCAAGGAATGAATTTGAGTCATGAGCGTAAACGCGGAGGCGACGTAAAAACGGCCCGGCTCTGCAATAATTTCAACACCACACCCTACTGGAAAGTACTCGTCCAAGGATCTGTTCACAATAGTCGCGATCTGGAAGAAGATTGATCGTTTGTTACATTTACTAGTTTGTCAACCATCAAAGTTTACAACAGATTAGGATTTGGAACTCACTTCAGTAATGGTAGTTCCTGTGTTCCCTGGATATCCTGGATAAAGAAAGCAAAATCAAAAATCAATTACTTCTCGTAAAAAAGGAGATACATATACACATATTGTAAATAAAACAAATTGTTACCTCCGCCAATATCCAATAAATTCATATGATGTCCAATCTCTGTACCAATTTGGAAAAGCCAATGAGCAGAAGAAATAGCACGGCGAAACACCGGCGGATCCATGCAACCAGAACCAACGTGAAAGCTGACTCCAACAACGTTGAGCCCCAATTCCTTTGCGATCGCAAGAAGAGTAGGAGCCTCTTCGACAAGCACTCCAAATTTCATGCCCAGCGGGGCTTGTGCTCTTTCTGCGTCACAGCGGATCCGAATGACAAGGCTAAAACAAATCATCTCGTTCACATTCATTCGTTCACAATCGTCAGATTCAATTGTAAATATCCGTCGTCAACTTACCGGGCATCCGGATAGATATTCTTGATTTTATGAAGTTCGCTCTGGTTGTCGAAAGTCATTGTTTTTACTTTCAGTTCAAGAGCACTTCGGATGTGGGAAGCCTGCTTTGCTGGATTAGCAAATATAACCTTGTTGGGGTGAACACCGAGGTGTTGAACAATTTTCTTCATTTCACCCTGCAATCAAAGCTTTTTTGTTTTCACTGGTCCACACAAGGAAAAGATAATTCGGTATCGGGTTGCAACGCTCCGTCTCCGTGAGAGATGTATGACGTATTACCTTTGAAGCGCAATCAAATCCAACTCCTAAGCCAATCAGAGTCTTGAGGACATGCTCATTATCATTACACTTGACAGCTGGAGACAGATTAAAATATAATTATTATTTGGTTTCATGATTAGAAGGAAATATGGAATTAGTCACAATCTCTTCTCAAGGCTGACATACCGTAGAATGGCTTCACCCTTGGTAAGTTCCTATTCCATTCCTGATGTTTCTTGATGACATCTCCCAAGTCACATACAAAAAATGCTTCTTCTTGGCCCTAAAGTAAAGTGATTCATATGTTTAAAGTTAGTTGAGCGTTGCGATGTTGATATCCACAAGTAGGAAGTAATGATTTTTTTACCCGTGCTTCTATAACCTCCGTAGCGACTTTTCTTATGAGTTCCCTGCAATTGGGTAGTATTTGGATTCTTTCGTCAAAATCGGTTGTCCCCATTGTACTGTTTAAATCTCCCTAGAAGAAAAACATTCAATTTGATAATTTTGTACTTTATGTGTACTTGTTCATTGTTCACAATTCACATGAAATGGGCTCATGTATGTAAATTTTACATAAGTTCAACAAGAAACAAGATAATCCAAGTTTCCAAGCTATGATTACTACTAGATTACTTCTACACAATTCTTCAAGACGACCATTTGATGTTCACGTGAAATAGATTCACTTTCGACATGCAAATGCAATGCAATGAACCTAATTATCAAATTACTGGAATAACTGGATTTCCGTTTTTAACTATGAGAACTATGCTATTGCAAACAAGCTGAAGGATAGATACCAAATTTGATGCCGATGCTCATGACTTATGATATGATTCATGATTTTGATGACCTTCGTTTAGCTAAGTACATTGTACTGAAGGATTCATGATTTTCAGTTTATGCCTGCCACCTGCTTATCCGAAGGGTTCATTTCTCTGAAATCTGGAATTGGAATCCTGCCAGAACATTGGTCCAAAGACAATGATGATGCTTATGCAAATATTGATGCTAATGTACCCAAAGTCAAAACTGTGTTCATGTGGCTCGGCTTGGGGTCAACCTGGGCCAAGCCAAGCCAAGTGTCAGGAAGTCTGCCATTTTGAACAATTCAATCACCCCTAGTTTAATGATGCAAAGCATGATGAGTCATTCAAACTCTTCCAATCAATCTAATGATCAGGCATTTCATTAATAATTTGCCTTAACCTAAGATTGACCTCTAACCTTCATCCTAGGAAATGTCATCCGCCTACTCGCTGGACTCCCATTTATTTGTTCTAGTCTAACACCACATCTTTACATTACGTAACACATCAGGTTGGCTAGTTTGATTGCTCCAATCAGGTTTTGCTCGCACCTCAACTAACTTGCCTGCCGGTGTAGACAGCAGGTACATTTTTTCTTCGTCATTCTAATGCGGCACTACATTAATGTAAAGTGATATAAGTTTAATCTCAAGATGACCTCATCTCCATAACTCTATAAGTCTAGAAACCTGGATATACGTCAAACGGAAAAGAACTTGGCATGTCAAGGCTAAAGGTTTCCGACCATTCCAGACTCGATCATTTCTGCGTATAATTAAAATGTGGCAGAGAACTCCAAAACTATTAAATTTGACTGAACTTATGCATTCTGCGCTTTTCCTCTCCAAATCGGCTATTTACATGCACCTGATTAAAACTTCATGGGGAGTTTTCACTTTTTACAACTTCACGCGCGTGCAAGTTAGTTAAGCTTTGGACATTTAATACTACTTAAATGCAAACTGGTCATCGACTGATTAGCTCACTCATGAAGACTATAATTTCTAAATCCCATCCCATTCTAAATGTTTCGCACTTGAGTGTTCACAGTGCAGTGCAAAGTTCGGAGACTTGACTTTTAGTCAAAGCCCATCTTCCCATCCTTATCGTTTTCCTCGTTTGCATCTTTTACGCTGCAGTTACTAACCACGAATTCTAATTTTTTTAAAAGAATATTTGAATTTGAACTTACAATTCAGAAAAATGAATCGGAGGGTCAGTTGTTAAAAATTCTTGGGTAAAAGAGTCCTGTTCCAAAGAGTGTGGTGTATCTCGAATGCAGAGCCGAGCCAGTAGTAGTAGAAATGTTGCTGGAACAAACCAATTGAGGTAACTGACGCTTGGAAGTCCGCGTAATCAAAGTTAAATACGCGGACAAACCTCCCCCCAGAGTCAACCCACACAACCATAACATTAGCACCACGAAATTCATCATTACGGAGATTGAGTGAGGGCCAAAAAGCCAAGCTAAATGCTAAACACGATTGCTGATGCTGATGAGTTTCAACTTTCAAGTGCTTTCAGAGAAGCTGGTGCTTCTCTTTCCCTCAATTTCTTTCCTAGGGGAAATGTCGACCGAAAGCTGTTGGAAGCGATAAAAACAGGATCAACCAAAAAGTCAAGATAGCCGATAGGAAGGAATCCCCTTTTGGCCTTTCACTAACTACTACACAAAACCCTAGTCCAAAAACTATTACAAATTTCCAAAGCATTTTGTGAGGCTAGGGAGGAATCATACATATGATCATTTCATAATGGGATTGGATTGGACTCAATCGACGTAGACGAGATTATTGGGAAACTAGGCGAAACGAGCTCTACGTTGCCAGCCATTAGTACAACTGACAAAAACAAATTTACGATACGACAAACTGCTGAGCTGGGAGAATGACATCAACATTTGTGATTTTGTCCACCACTCGACCTGTCTGGCTTGTAATGAATGAATGCAGCAGCAGATCATTGGGCAGATTCATGAGGTTGTCTTGTCAAGTTTTGTTGTTGCGGCTTGGCTATTAGCTTGTGGGGTAAAACTATTAAACTATTCCATTTCCATTTATGTATTCAACCCTTTTGCACGGATGGCTAATAAAATGCAGCTAAATCTAGTTGTCACTGGCTAAATTCCGAATGAGAGTGATGTCCCCTCCTCCACGTACTTTGACACTGACGCAGCTCGTAGCCCAGAGAAAAATGCGTACTTCCATTTCCAATGTAAACAAGTTTTTCCAAATAAAAAATTCCATCCCTAGCTGGTTGCTGGTCCGAGGGTGCATTCGTCACCTTGTTTTTCTCAACGGTCTTGTGAACACTTGCGATCTCGCGACAAATTCCAAGAACCCAAGCAAAGTACGTAAAAGCTGAAGGCATTGAGAAATTATTGACCCATTTTTTGTCTATTTTTATGTAAGTTTGCTGACAAGAAAAGATTTTCACTTCAGATAGGATTGTGACTAGGGGTGAAAAGTGAAAAGTGAGGTTAGGATTAACTATCGGAGAAGTGAACAATGAACCAGTTCAAACCGCACGCAAAGTGTGAGTAAGTGTGCGGTCAGAGTCCGAAATTTTTGTAAAGGGAAGAGAGCCAGAGCCAAGTGCCATGGCATGGCAAGTGGCAATGCACCACAAGAATAGCCTGCCTGGTCCGAGTCCGAGGCCATTAGGCAGGCAATAGAACGCTGAAGTTGTCCTGAAGGGGGAGGGGGGTTACTTACTACAACTAAACTCCTTAAAGAATTCTGTCACACATAGTCCAGCTGATTGGGTTTCTGGAGAATTTTCTAGCTTTCTGCAGAAAATTATCAGGATTATCACGTCTTATCGGGTTTATTTGTATGAAGATTGCGTTGGGTCCGCCGGCATTCGTTCACCGTGTGACCGTGCCGTGCTTGTAAACCTTAAATCCCATCCGTTTCGCAATGCAATGAGTGGATTTCAAACCCTAAAGGACATAACAACACTAGCAATCAGCTTTTTAACTTGTGGCAGTACCGTTCTAGTTCTAAGTACTTGGGACATTTCAAGATGAGTTTGTCTCGTGGAAGCTTAAGCCATACAATTTTATCCATTTCGTAGTGCCTTGGCTAACCCCTAATTTAAAACGTCTGCATTTCCTATCCTATACAAAGAAAAGGCCAAATGGGAAGTCCGAGTCCGGAGTCTCCGGAGTCCACTAGAATCCGGCCACTTCTTGCTCTTACTTCGTAATATCCCTTACAGATTTTTGATCGATGGCACGGCGAAAACAAGTGAAATGTGTTATGCTTTTTGAACGAGAGGGTCAAGGGTACGCTACTTGCAATCTAAATATAGAAAATCCGCCTTCCTCCGTGGCACCTGGGATCAAAGGATATTTGGATAAGCTGAGCTAAAAATAACGTTGTGAAATAAATTCAGAAGATTTTTGCTTAACCTGACGAGCTAAAAATAATATCACAAGAGATTTCATTAATTTAACTGAGGTCAAACTGGGCTCAAATCAAGTAATAGCATTGAGAGTGAGAGATTGGAAAGAAGAAAGATGTATAGTAGCGGTAGGCGATTATGGGCAGATTTCCGTGACGTTGTTTGCCGAGTTAAAAATAACTTCAAGGAGAAATTCAAAGATTTTGCTTAACGTGACTGAGTTGCGTTTTATTAATTTGCGTATGAAATATTAGACTCAACGCATGACACCGACACGTGACTGACTGCGTATTCCTTAAAACAATGAAAAGTTCCTAATTTTGTGGAATTTCTGGAATTAGGGATGTGAAGAAAGTAGTAAGAAATGTCCATGTAACGTCTCGTGGGTTAATCCTTGCACCCTCTTGAGGTTCAGGAATAAGCTCAACTGGATTCTCGTCAACAGTTGCTGCTTCCTCTGCTTCTCCAGAATTCAATTCCTCACCCGAAGAATCATTTCCTCCAGAAGTTGGAACATCAGGAACACGTTCCTCCCCCCTCCTGTAAGCAAAAGAGTCTACGATTATGAAATGCGAAATTTGGATTGAGCAGCACAGTTCAGTGCACTGCACTGATTTAAGAACGAATATATTCTCAATATTCTGCATGTGCCGCTCAAATATAATTGGTTGGAACCAAATATTCATAATTTTATTGAAATCAAAATACAAGCAGAAACGCTTACGCTTGCTCTCGTGCAACGTTTTCCACTGGTCTTGCTGGCGCTGCATTCGGCGCTTCCTGTGCAGCTGGTTGTCTCCCATTCCATAACAGCGGTCGACGTTGTAATCTGAAAAGCAACAAATCTGTAGAATGGATTTACCTGAAGCTTTGCAATTTACAGCCTTAATGCTTAAATATTCTTACATGAAGACTAGAGCCGATAGTATAACCACCAGGAAGAAACGCGTGAAATTTGAGTAGAAATACACCACGCTAAATATCAAAGCCACACGACTGGAACCAAAAAAATAGCGAATGTAACACACTTCAATAAAAATTCATAGGGAATTTGGTAGTCCACTCAATTTTCTTTCATTGTATTTACCTGAGTGTGTACATCCAATCTATTACATCCCGTGGAGCTTCTTCTTCGTCACGGGCTGCTGCAACTCTGGCTGCATTTGCGGCTCTTGCTGCTTCCGCAGCGGCTCTAGCCACATCTTCAACCAATTGGTTATCCACAACTCGAGCTGGTTCCATGGGTACATCAGGAGCAGCTTGTGGGTCAGCGCTTCCCTCGTGAGGAACATTGCTGTTGCCTGAAATCAAACAAGAAACATAAATCAGTTGCACTTTTGCCATATTTGATAAACAATACAGATAATACTATACAACTGCAGTTCAGTGAAGGTGCATCAAATAGACTATTACCTGAAGATCCAGGAGCACCTGCAGTGCCGCCAATATGATTTCCAAAAGCAGCATACTGATTTGGAGCAGCATTCCAATTTAATGAATTAGAGCGTCCTTGAGACCTAAAACAAAACAATTGTTTTTCATTTTAACTTATGCAAATGTCGGAAATTCCGAAAAGTGTTGTCAACTGGGGTTGTGAAATCAGGAAACTCTTGAAATCAGAATAAATTCAAAGCTTGAAAATTCTAAATCCATAAACGGTATAGAGGGAAGCTTTGATTACCAATCCGACATGTAAGCCATCATTTGTTGTACATAAAGCTGATGCAGATTAAGAAGTTCAGGAGGAATTCCTTGGGCAAATGAAACCGGCTGCGCTGTAGCAGGCGGTGGCGGAGTCAAATCATTGTTGGTCTCCTGTCGACTAAACGAAAAAAAAAGCAAAACTATTTATCTGCATTGGCATAAATCTGTCCAAATTCCAAAATCAATGATATCAGTGTCAAAATCAGCCAATAAATAAACACAAGAGGTTTTGAAGTTTAAGTAGCATAATTCAATTCAATCAATTCGGCCAGCTCAACACGACCATTTTTGTGACCAACCTTGAGGACTTTTGACGTGACTGAAAGAAACTTGACGTGCAGGCCAGGTGCAGAGTGAATGATGTTTGTGCAGCCTCACTATTTGGAAGCAATACTTGAGCCAATGTTTGGCTGTCTTCCAATAAATGACCTGCATAGATGAGTCTTTGGTCTCCAACTTCCTGAAATATCATACGTAGCATTAATTAGTTTAATTAGTTCCGTTGTGACTGGGTTCCGCAGTATGCAGTAGCCGCATATCGTAAATAACGTTGTACGTACCGGATGAAATTGATAGTGAAATTTGATCAGTTGTTTCAATTCTTTGACCGTGCAGGACAGGTCACATGGCAGTTCCAAATCTTCACAGCGATGACTGGCTGACTTGATTTTTAATTGTACCTCTCGCATTGTTATGATATTACTGATACTAAAACTAGCTAAACTATAAATTATATATACTACAATAACAATTATTAAGAATATAATTTGATGTAATAACAGGACGGTATTCTCGACAACCACAAAATCCTTCTTTTTTGACGTGTGCTTGTGAAATCTAGTGTAGTGAGTAGTGAGTGTAATTGCGTTGCTGACTACTGACTAGTGCAGTGTGGTGTGTTCTATTCTGAATGTTTAGAATTAATCAAAGAAATCCTGAGAGTTTCTGATAAAAAAAACAGCTGCTATGCTAACCACTAGGGGACCTACACGGAGCTAATGGACAACTTTACTCACAAGTAAAATTGATTGATGGCTGGTTAATAACTGGCTGACCAAGATAGTCAAAGTCTGTCCGAAATATTATGTAAATATTCTATCAATTGATCCCACTTTCTCACCATCAAAGATGATGACTGTTGACCTGAACAAATAAACTTTCTAAAAAAACCGAATTGGTCAAGTCGAATGCAGAGCAGGAGCAGATTTGATTGATTTTCTGACCTGATCGTAACTTCGTCAGATGTTGAGAATATGTTAAATTGAATGTCCTTTCCTTGTTTAGTTCGGTTGTTCAATTAAAGCTAATTAGGACAATTCAACGATGGGTGGGGAGGATTTTTAACGAACGAGCAAGAAAGTCTATTCACCAACTTGCAAGTGCAACTTGTGTGTTAATTTTAGATAAATAATTTCTATTTTTTGATAGCTACAAGTTAAAAGACTTGGCTATTTGAAGTTGTTCAAACTCAGGCGCTCCTCTGCCACACGTCAGCGTCAAGATTCCACTTTACGTACGTGTGATAAGCCTTTGCCTGAGTAGCCTGCCTAAGTGCTACGTGTGAAAAGATAAATGGACTAGAAATCTGCACTGCACTGCAAAGTCCAAACTTTTACACTGCGCTGCACTGCACTGACTGAAGAAGCTCATGAAAAGTTTGCATTTTGTATTTTAGTTTGTTTGATGAGTTTGATACAATTGAAAATTGCAACTGCAAAAGTTAAATGTACATGACTAACATGACGTGCGGTGCGACACATCGCATCCTATATGCTGTGAAAGAAATACAAGACAAGACCGGACACAATTAACTTTAAACTTTTATTGTACAAGTATTATTGCTTATTGGTTGGCTTTGCTTGAGCTTAAGCTTGGTATAAAGGCAATAAAAATAATATTTGGGATGGGAGATGGGACTTGTGTTTGAGAGCCGATTTCTCTAATATGTGACGAATAATGTGGCGAGGTCAGAGTCGTCCGAGTCAGGATAACTCAGGCCAAGGACTCTGGATCTGTCGCTGTCTTTTCGAAATAAACTTTTAGATAATTCGAATTCTAAAAATGCAATGTAAATAAATGTAATTCTTTGTATTCAGGCGATATTGTAATGTGTGTGATTTTGTAATTTGGCTTTAACTAACTGGTCTGGTGCAATAAAAATTTAAATCATTCTTTGTAATAACTACATTTACATTACATTTACAACTTGTAATTCTTTGTAACCATTACAGAATTATTCTGTAATGGTTTCAAAAATGAAATCATAGTTTCATAAGTTTCATTTCTCACAGTAGAGCCCGATTGCACACTTATTTTAAAAAAGTAGTCCCAATTAAGTAATCGTCAATCATAGCCTATGGTATGGTATGTAACTTTTGCAACGAAATTCTAAGCAAGAAATACTAATTCATCAGTGTGCATGCAGTGGCATCTGTGCAGTATAGTAGTACAATAAAATCATATGTAGTCGAATATACAGGTTGAGTCAGAAAGAATAGAACACTTTTGAATCAATATAGCTGGCGAAGGGTTTGACCGATTTTCTTGCGGTTTGTATCTAAATTTGCATAAAAATTTAGATTGAATTTACAGACCATCGAAACCG
>JAQGCM010001160.1:0-17025 GCA_034699705.1 Hymenaphorura dentifera | reverse complement strand
CGATATCTACAACCCAGACAGACAGACAGACAAGGGGATTTTATAAGCCCTTACGGACAAGTCCTTCGGGCTAATAACAAGGCTTGCGGTGTGGCCCTGACATATGCTGTGATTGTCATTCAATTCAAAGGAGCAAATCGGCCCTGTCAACCTCAATTGATCTAAACACGTGAATTTTGAGTTTGGACACGTACCTACAACTACTAACCTCAACGGCACTTAAGTCGCTTCTAAATGAATCAATTTTAAGTATTTATTCAATTGAAAAATTATACTATTTTAGGCCATTTGTATTCTTTGATTCTTGGGGAAATTTTCAAGTCACATTGAATTTCCATTTGTAATGTGGTCCTCTGCTGTCAATCATCGGCGAAGCTGAATTGATAAGCTTTGCAAAAATTTAAGAGTGAAAGCATACCACCGCATAAAATATATAATGCCCTAGTCGTATACGGAATCGACTAAGCCAGGTAAGATAATTGGAATGCAGTTTTGTGTCAAATATGTCCCAGTCATTCAAAAAGTTGCTTTTTATTTAAGCTCACCAATTTGTACACTTGCTGGTCTACAAAATGTATAAAAAAGTTAATAAATACATTCTACGTATTAAAAGACAATGTACACTAGATTGTCTAGAATTTTGATTTTTGTACTGGCCATGCCAATCTATGTTTTGGTTTTGGTTTCTGGTGAAGCGGTTCTCACCGACCGGACCGCTGACATTTTTGAAACCGAGGCACTAGGACTTTGCTCTTAAACCAAGACTCGTTTTTTGATGACTGGTTCTAGTGTCCATCCGGGCACAAAAGACAATTCGCAGCACCTGTGAACGAATTTTTCATTGGTGAACTTGCTAGCAATTTTTCTACAAGTAAAAAATACCAGTGTAAGACCAATGTAACAGTGACTAACCGTATTGGCCTCCACCCTCTCCTTCAGGAATTCCAATCACCGGGCCTCTAAAATTTCCAAATCTTCCATCACTCGTGTCTTCTGGATCTACGACAGACGATAGCGACGAGGGGAAGTTGAATCTGAATCCTTGCACTCCGTTAAATGCCTGTGTTATCCCATTCAAGAAGGCAGTCAACAATTCAAATGTTGCGTTCGATTGTTGGATTGCGCCCGCAAAACAAATCAATAGCAAATAGAATACGGCTAGGCTTTGATTTCCCATTTTAGGCATGCAAAATGTTAATCGCAAGATTGCAACAACTCGAGTTCAAAACGTAAAGGGTGAAATGGGATTTCTGCAAAATCTCCGCTCTAAGCGCACCGCTACTGCTACAACTCCTTCCTTGTGCTGTGATGTGCGCAAAAGGTGAATGCAAACTGAATGAAAACGAATGACATAAATTTTTGCAGTTTATTTACAAGTTGACGACCCTCTGCACTTTGCAACCATTTTGCTTTGCAAATGACTCAAGCCCAGAGTTAATTGACCTGAGTTATGCCAGAGAATGAAGGACGAATTAAAATAAATGCTGGGATTTTATTCTGTGCTCAGATGATCTTGAGATGAGATGCACTCATTGTGCATGACAACAAGTAATTAAGCGTCAGCAATTACTTAACAGTGGCAGAGGCACAGCACGGACCGCGAATCCAAATCCAAATTATCCAACCAAATGCAGTGCATTGTTGAAAGTGTAAAAAATGTACGTTATGTCTTAACTACTGAATTGTTGTCATCCGTGGAGTAAACATGTGCTTTGTGCTCGGTGCGCCAGACCATGAGACGACATTGTTAGGGTAGGCTAGGCGTGCATGCCAACATAGCACAAGTAGTTAATTTTCACTTAATAATGTCAAGGTCATTACAGCTGTATGCACACTTTGCACACTGCACTGCACTGGGCTGAGCTGAACTGAGAGTCATGAGTAAGAATGAGATTCTCACGCCTCGTTAGCCCGAATGATTTGAACAAAATCATAATTTTCCGGCTGTGTGTTGCTGAGAATGAGTAAGCGCAGAGAGTGCAGGCATTAGAGATTTGAATTGTAATGTAATTGCGGTGATTACTTACGAGGGAAGTACATGAGGTGTAACACACCTCGGGTACTGTCCGGAATAATTTTTTTTTGCTTTTAGTAAATGTATCAAAATGAAAAAGCTCCGGGTGGGTTAACTGGATTAGATTTTTTTACCCTGTTCCTAGAGTGAAATTAATTTAACGGCGTCAAAGTATAGTATCTAATTAGTCCCTCCTGCAAGAAAAAATCTACAAAATACTAAATACATATAGTCTTTTAATTGGTTGTCCATCTCTGATTATATTTACTTGATTTGAAAACTTTCGAAAAGTCTCAGTTCAAGTTTTAGGATGATGTGTAACCTGGAAATTGCATGCATTGAATTCAAATTTTCTAAAAACAACCGACCAAATATTTGTGTGGCAACAATGTGTAAAACATTGAGAATTTGGGAGCAAGCTAGCGTAGATCATCAAAATATTACAACTTTTTAAATTGGAAACAAATTGACAGGCCAGGCCAGCTAGCAGTAGCAAGGTGCAAAGTCTGGCCCCCTACAGAAATATGCCATGCTATGCCAACAATGGTTAAGCCGATGCCCTCCATGTTAAACTAAGCCAATCCTGCTGGGATAGTCTGGCCCACATAATTGAAGAGTCTGGCCCACGTAAAAAATTAAATAGTTTGGCCCACACAAAAAAATGAATAGTCTGGCCCAGCGTCCAAAGTTTCAATCAAGCCACTCCAATCGGCAAAGTTTCAAGCACCCTCTGGCGCAGGGACCACATTCCAAACATTTGGCCAACGCTTTATATGCACCTGGTCAGACGAGGAACGTTTGAGGAGTATGCCTCCAGGCTACTAGCACATTTCCAAGGAGCAGAGTTTGGGGCCCCCTGAGGCTATTCGCCCATTTGCGAACTTTGATTTTTCACACTTTTGCATATATATTTTGCGAACTTTATTTATCTTAGTGTGAGCTATTGTTCTTAAAATTCGTTGTTAAAATTTGTTGAAGAATTCGATCTTTGTGCTTGGAATATTTTATTCCAAGCACGTCTTTGCTGGAATTTTTGAAGGCAAACTTCGTCTGGACGAGGACTCAGACGAACTTGTGGAAGTCGCAGTGAAGGTTCAATTCAACGAGGAGGATCTGCCGTACGTAGTCCAAGAAATTAACAGTACGGCGTCAATGAATCATAAGAATCGTCAAATTAAGTGGAGCCATTTGTGAGTTAAAATTCGATTTATTTTAATCCATACCCCAAATAAATTCACTCTAAAAATGTTTTGTCCCAAAATGGCCCAAATTTTCAGGGCCAACTCGAGAGCATGAATTGCCATGGATTCTAACTGAACGCATGGAATATGGTAGATTACTCGAATTTATGAAAAATGGGCTCAGCAATCAGGACCGTTTTGTAAGTTCATTTGCACTAGTAAATTAAACGCATTTGATTTATTAAATTGCAAATGAATGCTTAAAGGGGTTTTAAACTCCATGCGATAAAATGCGTGGCTGAGGCAATGCGCTAACTTCATTTCGACAAGCATACTATTCACTCCGATCTTCGGGCCAAGTCATGTTATGTTGGGAATGGTCGCGAGGTCAAAGCCGGAGATTTTGGGCACAGCATCAGTCTCGATTAAAAAATTGAAGCGAGATTCCCGAAAAGCGTAAGAATGTATTCATAATTTGCCCTTTCATTGTTAGTATTTTAATAAAATGTTTTTTTAGACGATCGGAATGTTCGGTCCTCCGTCCTCTAGACATGGACTCTGTTGCAGTTCCGACTGCACGTTGTGGACCTCCGGAATGGATTACATCTGCATCAGCAAATTTCAATCCGATTGCTTCCCGACCGGGTGACATTTGGTCTTACGGTATTCTGCCCTTTGAAATCTGGAGTGGTGGGGCGGTGCCATTTAAGGATTAGGATGACGATGTTGTAAGTTTGCGCTTGCAAAATGTAAACAAATCTCAGGAAAGCTATAACAACTGATGAATTTTCTTGGATGAGCAGGTGGGCAGGGCAAAAGGTGATAATTACATTAGTTTCTATTTTCTATTTTTGGCCAATTGGTGAATCCCTTCTCACAGCGACTTAAAAAAGACTACAGCAAAAGACTAACTTGAAAGAACCCACCTCCCGCGTAAGTAATCAAGTTAAAGGCCATTGAGGAGAATGGACCAATCAGAGAGCTCCAAAATTACGTCACTTAACTCGGCGCGAGTAATCAAGTAAAGGACGGGTTAAACTTAACAGCTTTACGGATTTTAACCTGTTTACTCATTAAACTACGCTAATTTTGAATACCCCCTATATGTATTTAGTATTTTCCAGATTTTTTCTTGCAGGAGGGTCTAATTAGACACATTGACGCCGTTGAAGTAATTTCACTTAAGGAGCAGGGTAAAAAAATCTAATCCAGTTAACGCGATTGGATGGTGGCTTGATTGAAACTTTGGACGCGGGGCAGACTATTAAATTTGCCAGACTATTCAATTACGTGGGCCAGACTATCCCAGCAGGAGTAGCTTAGGTTAACATGGAGGGCATGGGCTTAACCATTGTTGGCATAGCATGGCATATTTCTTTAGGGGCCAGACTTTGCAGCTTGCTACTACTCCAGCTGTGTACATACATATGTGCGACTGCAAAATTCTATAAAAATACTCCGCTCTAGACTTTTACTGATTTGAATTTGTTTATAAATTTTTGCGAAAAAAAAAACGGTTAGACCGTAGTTGAGAAAAACCAATACATACGACGGATAAAAGTTGTGAGAATATTCAATAAAAATTACAAATTTTGCTCAAGAATATCGGATAACAAATAAGCTTGTCACACTGGGATATCGCATCAAGTTCAAAGTAAGGTCGTGTCCGCACGTAAGGGCGGCGGCACTAAAACATAACCCAAGATCAGTCTACGCTATAACAGAAAGGCCACAGCGCATGGGACTGGCCCCACAGGGCCGACCTTATGGGCCGCCATTGCGTGCGGACACTACCTCACTCTAACCTCGCATCAACGAACTACAAAAATAAACTAAATTTGATTTTCTGAATCAGCTTGTTCAATTAAATATATAGATAGAGTTATGTCGAATTTATGAAAATGTGAAAATGATTGAAAAATAAAAATATGAAAACATGGAATTGTGAAAATCATGCGTGTCATGCGTGAATTAACTTGCAAAATCTACTACCGGCCGTACTATTACTATCTCAACAGGAGTTGGAGTAAAAATTTGTGTCCTAAAGTTCAGATCGTTTTGTACTTTACAAACCCAGAAAACATGTGCCGCTAAAAAACGGAAAGAATTTGTTGGACCTGTGCATCGGCTCGACACACTGATGAAAGCAGTTGCCAATTGCAAGGGACACTTCCTAGGTGTTCTAAGCACCTAATATCGCGATATTTTTTCACACTCTAATGGAAAAGTTGAGTCGACTCCTCCTTAGAATATTTCAAACAAATCTCGAAAATCACCAAATAATATTTTACATTTACTCAAAAATGTTCGGTGAATAAATTTTCATGTACCCCTGGACCCAATAGACGGAAAATCCTGAAAACAATTGAGCAAATTAAAAATATGATTTTCTGATTTTTTGCAAAATCCTGAGCGGGAAGAACTCGATTTCTTCCACGGTTAAGAGCATGGGAATTTCTTGATATTGTGATTTCTGTAAATCTTAAAAAATTTCTGCGATCCAAAATGATTTTGACAAATTAATTTCTTGCTGACACTTATGCCTGCTTTAGAATCGTCATATAGCTCTCACTCTGACTCGCAAATTAGCATCTGTGTTACCTCTAATCGTAACTTAGCCCATTTTTGCGGTTTGTTATATCGGTGGATAAAACAGAAATGCTAATTTTTGAACAAGTTCAAGTGACAACTCTAAACCAACGAATGCACCGACCGGGTAACTGATTTTGCTTTTTTGACTCTGCTCGTTAATTTGAACTAATTCAACAACGGTGTAAAATCGCGTACTTAGTTCTGAATTTTTTTTCACAAATTCTTCATTATGTAGTTTTCAGATTTCAGTGTTGTCCATCCTGTCCTTCCAGCCACTACTTATCAACTTGGAATATATTCAACAAACGAATCTCAGTAGTACAGAAATCAAATCAGGGCAAAGGTGCAGTAAAATACAAGATAAAAACTGGATTTGCCAAACTCATGATTTCTTGAAATTATGATTCAGAAAAGTTTGTGGGTAAAAACTGCACTCAATTTTTTGAATTTACTGATTCGATTAAATTTAGACCAAGGCGTAGAAATTGTAAAAAAAATCTAGTGCATGCGGGTAAGCAAAGCTTAGCCAGAATTTTCTGAACCGGGCTGCTATTTAGCTAGTAACGGGACTAAATTTTGATGGAAGTAAATCAGAATGGAGGTGAACGGTGAGCCCATTTAATCCGTAATAGCTATAATTGCAGACAACAAGTAAAAATTTCGAAAATTTGAGACAAGTTTTGGCCTGATTTTCTTTCCAATAATACAAAAGTTAAGAATTTTTTATGCATTTTGTGATTTTTGTTGCTAATTAAATCTCTAACTATTTGAAATGATAACTATGTAATGGTTTGTATTTATTGATATATTTATAAATCACAATTTAAAAAATCATTTCACTACTACACAATTTAATTGTCATTCAAATCCTTGACCTTGACTAGACCACGAGTAGACATATTCGATTTAATTGGCCTCAACAGCAAGTTTCTAGTATTGTAAGCTAGAAGCCATTTTGTCAATTTATGAAAGCCAACGCGTTGACAAATTTGAGCAAAACCAGAGCAACTCTCTCAGGCCAACGCATAAAATTGTACAAGTTTTTCGCCTTATATTCTGGAAGAATTTGCTTAGTCCCGGTAATCGCAAAGTCAAGTTGAATTCAAAAAGCGTACTCAAAAATGTGTCGCTGGCCTACACTGCAGGAGTGAACCTCAACTCCCAAAATGACCAAATAAAATGCAAAATAAATATGTTTTGAGAAATATTTGGAACCTTACAAGAGAATTTACAAATTGTTACCACTGATCAAACTAAGCCGACGCACATGGACACGCCGACGCACAAACTAAGCCGGTGCATACTTAAAATCGAAAAATTAAATATAAATAAGTTCTGCTGTACGCAGCATACCTTAGCATATGCCAAACTTACCCACTATTGCCTGGGAAAATAACCGCAATTTTTCCAAATGTACAACTGGTATGAACTGGTTTGCTGCCGGAACTCGATTAGGCAACCCAGAAAACCCAGAATAATTTTGCCAAATAACTTCCTTACAAAAATCGGAAAGTTTCAAAGGTCAACTTGAAAAGCAATTTCAGAGCGAAAAAAAATTCAATTCATGTTTTCAATAAACGAAAGGTTTTCCACGAACTGAAGATTGCAAAATTCTAAGGCATCCTGGTGTACCTAAATCTTGGATCAGTAACGTGCGTCAAATCCATTTGATTTACGACGTCCTTGGCATGGAGCAATAGATTTTGATCACTACTTATGCATCCTTACTCCGAATTGCTTTTCAAACTGACCCATAAAAATTTCAGATTTTTGTAAGGAAGGAAGTCATTTGGCAAAATTCTTGTTATGGGAATAATCGATATCAAGCAGCAATCTAACTCGTTGCAGTTGTACATTCAGCGATCCGCAAATTGGCACAATTTTCCCAGGCAATAATACTCACGGTTTTCATATATAAAGGAATGCTACGTACGACACAACTAGTCTTGTTTGCACTAAATTTTGATCTGTTTTGATCAGTTTCCGCACAACAGAACTGATTTTGATTTTTTTTATTTACAATGGGACCACAAAGTGAAATTTCGAACAAAGAATTTTTTGAAAGACTAATTACCGAAGCTCCCCTCTTGCCTGGGGATGATGGTGAATTAGTGGAAGTTGATCAAATCCCATGGCTAAACCCGCAACTAATCAAAGAAGGTTAAGATTTTGTCCGAAGAAATTATTTTGCTGTGACTGCTTTACAAGCTGCTGCTCTCATACTCAGCTGCTCATTCAAAAACCTTACCACGGTCACGCTTCGCACTGGAGCAAACGACAGCACGCGAGCTCTCAAAAGATATGTTTCAACCGAACGACATATTTTTAACTGGTACGAGTCTGACATATTTGAGAAGTGCTTCAGTAGCAGCAAAAGCGATGGAATTTGCCGAGGAAAAATTAAGGGCTTTAAAAATATTCAACTTGTTCGTAAAATCCATTCTTTGGCCCTGAAAAGAATGCTAGAGAACCGAACAAGTCTCCCAAATTTTGAAAATGTGCCGGGAAAAGAAAAGCGACAAGAGCTACTCAATGTGATCAAAGAAGACTTCAAATCGTTCTCACCTGCTACGCCGTCTGCACTTCATTTATTGACTTATGACCCGCCGATTTTCATGAGTCAATTTGACATGGCCATGACCCAATATGGAATTATTGGGCCTATGCTCCTATTCCCAAACATTGTTGGAATTAAAGATACTCGAGGAATGGAAGGGTTCATGCATCTTTGGGCTGTGATTGGGCGCGTACTTGGGATTCAGGATCGGTTCAACTTTGGACTCCATGCAAACCGAGCATTGTTTACAAAGGTTTTTAGACAAATTGCAATGCCCTCAATTATTGAGTCGGATATGAGAGCTTTAGTTTTACAAGAAGTTGTCTGCGAAGCTTTGTCACACATTTTTGGCTACGTCCGACTTCGAGTGATACTTTACTATGCGATTAGTTCATTCAAACCAATTCTTCCTGAATATGATGGGAAAAATTTGTACAATATTATGCGGTGGCCTGAGAGAGTAGCTCTGGTTTGGCTCAAATTTGTCATTTTTTTGGTTGGTCATTTTACAATTTTTCGCGGTGGACTTAATAAATTGACGAAATGGCTTGTAGCTTACAATGGTAGAAATGTTCTGCTGAAGCCAATCAAATCGAATAGAATGTCTACTCGTAGTCTAGTTAAAGTCGAGGATTTGATTGAGAATGAAATTATGCAGTAGTGGAATGATTTGTAAAATTCTGGTTGAATTTGTGAGTAAATACAAATTATTAATTTCTCCCTGAAATATAAGGCGATTTAATTAGCCACAAAAATCACAAAATGCATAAATATTCTGAAGAAATTTTTGGAAGGAAAATCGGGATAAAATTTGTCCCAAATTTTCGAAATTTTTTATCTGCAATTCTGGTTAGTACGGAATAAATGCTTTCGTGTTCATGTTGATTTAAATCCACCAAAATTTAGTCCAGTATAGTAACAGGCTAAATAGCAAGCTAGTATAGACACAAAAATATCCTGGCGAAGCTTTGCTTACCCGCATGCATTGGATTTTTTTGACAATTTCTACGCCTTGGCCTAAATTTAATCGAATTAGTAAATTCAAAAAAATGAATCCAGTTTCAAATGCCTTTGCATCGTATTTTCAAAAAATCCTGAATTTGCAAATCCAGTTGTACTTTATTTCATCCCTGCCCTGCGCTGTTATGAATTCTGTAATGAGACATGGTCGTTGAATATATTCCAAGTTGATAAGTAGTGGCTAGTGGCTGGCAGGACTGGCTGGAAAATTCTTTCCGCACTAAGTACGCGCTTTCACGCGGTTGAATTAAGTTAAGTTGAAGAGCAAAGTCAAAAAATCAAACCCAGTTAGACAACTACAAACACACCGATGTTCTGTAGCCGGGACAATCCAACATATAATAATTACTGCAAAATACTCACAAAATTCGTAAATTTGGAAAAAAGTATCTCTCTACCAAAATGAATCTCTCTTGGCCAATCACCGACATTCTTGTGACCGTATTAACCGGCCACACCCTAAACACAACTACAACTTCTTATAACAGCTACTATTTGGACATCCCTTTTCTAAAAAAGGGCGGACGCGGAGCACCGATTGTGTGAATTCATTAATATTTTTTAGAAAATGTTAGAAAAACAGAACCTGAGAAGGAAAACTGGATTTGATTTTTTACCATTCTTATTAAATAAATTAGTTCAACGATGTCAAAGTTTATAATTAGACTGTGCAAATAAATACCTCGAGAATACTAAATACATAGTATCTTAAAAATTGGTTGGCTATCATTACGTCTAATTACTCAATTGAGAATTTTCTAGAAAGTCTGAATTCAAGTTTTAGGATGGTGTATCTGTATTACGACGGTGTGGAAATTGCTCAAAAATTCTCTGGCAATACATTTAGTCATTTATGGAATCGTAAAAGTTAGAAGCACGGCGTTTGTCTGATCTTTCAATGCAACCTGCGCGCGTGTTACCAAGCCATGTAGTCGTCGAATTTGACAATGAGTCAGCAATTAATGCTCGATTACTCTGACTGTCCGCCAAAACAAATGCACCAAAAAATATTTGCCCAGATTATTATTCAGTAGGCATATGGATTGTTTAGTTTTTTTTTGCTAATATTGAGCAGATTGTGGACTGAATGAATCCAACTTGGTCAATCTATAGGAACTCGTCACAACAAATGCAAATTGCAAGTATTATTTTGCAATTCAATTCCAAGTACGCTACTTTCTCTTTGCATTGACATTCTTCGAATCCACGACTGCCAAAAATTGATTGATTTTCTGAATTCATTAATATTTTGTAGAATATGTATGTTAACAAAGTCTGTAAAATTAATGCGAATAAGAAGGGAAGTTTTATTTTCTCTGTTGAAGTCAAGATCAAGAAACTGAATGTCATTTATTTCTAACCTTATGCATAAACGTTACAGTGCACCCCAAAAACACAGCGGACTAGAAAACTATCGTACTAAACCGTATCGCTCTAACCAAACTTTTGATACACTATTCTTATGGGACTCCGGGAGCGACCTTCAAAAACCAATCGTACATGAAAAATATTTTAGTATCCGCCATCGCCCTAAGCGGGTTCAACTGTATTATATCAATAGGACTGTTCGAGTGTGGACTGGTTGGATTAACTTGTTTTAGTGTAGATGCGAAGTGGTCTTGTGATTCAGTATTCGGGTCGGGGTTATGTGAAATAAGAAACTTCGTGTAAATAATTCGGATTTATTCCGTTACACTAAAAGAATTAATTTACACAAGGAAAGTATTGGACAGTATTACGGCTTGCAAAGCCGGACTAACTAGAGGTGGAACTATCGCGCTCTAAACCTCAAAGTTGAATGACTAATATTCTGGACTGCAACAGTGCAAGTCCAGAATATTGCCGAGAAAAAGCTAAGGAAAGGAAGGAACGCGGAAGAGATAACGAACTAATTATGCCGCAGACTCAACGTCTACGACTCGTGAAAAAGAAATACAAATGAATGGGTTTTTCCCTAGACTTAACGAGTTAATTGAAGTGGCGCCTACGTGGATTGCATGGAACCACAATCTTAGAATTAGCTGTCCTTGGACTCCATGCAAGTCCAAGGTACGAGGAGCAAATCCTATTAATTACGAATTTCCGGGATCAAGATTTATATGAAAAATTAATATTTGAAAAAATGGGGAATCCTTATCTGGTACTTAAACACGTTGTGATTCATCAAAGTCACCAATGGGCAATTATTTAATAAGCACAGGCTAATAAAATTCAGGAAAGTGGTCATCAGTAAGTTGGTGGGTGCCGAAAATACTTTATTAGAGAATAGGATTACATGGAATTGACTTTTAGACAGTTTTAATAACAATGATTCATTTAATTGATACAGTATAGAGCCCGCTTAATACGATACGCCTAATACGATATTTTCGTAATACGATAGGTTTTGGAAGGTCCCGGCCGTAGTTCCATAAGAATAGTGTTAAAAAATCCGGCTAAAACGATACCGTTTAAAGCGATAAACAATTCATCCGCACAAACTAAATCCACCTCCTCTATTCTTTTCAACCACACATTTACACAATGTTTGGTAGTAATGCAGCAGTCTAGAGTGGAACCGTTGATAGCAGGAGGAAAAAGAGAGTCGAGGAACCAATAACACGATTCGCAAGCCTAGTCGTGATCGATGGCTCTACTCTTTGTATTCTACTTTCTTTGAAAGCGTTTGGAGTTTGGATTGTACACTTTGTTCAAAGCAAACGAAGAATTCCGGAAGAAGGAGAGAGGAAGAGAAGCCAATCACTTCCTATTCTCACCATCTCGACACAGCTGTGCTCCTTACAAATAGCATACCTGCAAATCTTAGCAAAGCTCCAGCAGTTCAATATGTAACATACATCAGCCCAAGTAGTTATCTCTTCTGCCTTTCTTCATCTCATCCTTTCTCAAAAGAATTTGGTAGATCTGCAGCGCAAAACTGCAAAAATACTAGGCTAGAAGGCTACACTATTTTATCTTACCATTGAGCCATGAGGACAATGTAATTTACAATTGCCGATACAACACCTTATAACATGCATCCTAAAAAAAATTCGTGTTTGCACAAACACTTCTGCCGAGCAAACATTTGACGAAAGTAACTAAAGACTGCTCTCCTCGTCCTCTACAAAATCCAAGAGGAGCTCAAATGAAGGATCCGGACATTCCACTTTCACTATGGATATCGAACTTTTCTCGTTGTGGACGACGTTTGCTATCAGGTGGTGAAGGCTTAGAAAGTTTACTTGATTGGCAATGCTGGCTTACCTTGTCGCCGTAAAAATTGAATATGTGTCAGTCACTCAGAAATTGAAGTCTTTCAACTCGACATTTCTATAGTACGAACCTGAAGGCTATAGTAAGTGAGGCTGAAATATTTATAGTTGGCACTTACACAATAACTAGGGCCCTACGGAAGGAGATAAGGAAAGGAGATTCCATTTGTGTTCCACTAGTGAGGAAAGGAACAGAGTGGGTCTGAATAAAGAAAGGCGTTACACGTCTTCATAGAGGAGCGTCATATCTCAGAGGCAAATAACAAAATGGGGCAATATTTTGGAAGGAATGGTTATTCCAGTTCTTTCGAGTCGACCAAATCGAATGAATGAATGAATAAGTGAAATGTTGAAGAGACACCCTGTGACCCTAGCTTGCAGAGAGAGAGAGAGAGAGACATAGGTTTGGCAGAAACGCAAGATTATGTCATATATGTCAAAATCTGGTGAAAAATTGGTGCATTTAAGCTGGAATACAAGGATGGAATGTTGTGCATACGGCGGAAACAAAAACAGGAAAACGAAGAAAGAATATAGAAAAAACTTGAGTCTAAATGTACGAGGCAGAAATGGAATGCTTTGAAAAAGCAGATAGAGAGAGCGAGGACTTGGTCTTGGTTCCGCGTGTTGTGTAGCGGAGCATGTATGTAGCAGTTGCAACTTTTACTCTCGTCCTCGTCTCAAGGAAACACGTTTTGTACATAGTGCTATTATTTCTCCGGAGATAAAAGGAAGTCATGCACACGTATCTTGAGAGCTCGAACATGGAACAATACATAAAACCGTGCTGTGCTCGAATCTAGACTTATCTTTTAGCCAAGGTAAGGTGTGCTGCAGGATGTGTGAAGTAGTAGATGAGGAGTTTTTCATTCTTAGTGTGTGTATAAAGCGATTCCCTACCCTAACTGCATGTGAAATGAGAAAGGTGGTAGGAGAGAGAAAGGAAGTTCGATTCGAATTAGTGCTCATAGCTCATCCAGAAAGTTTTCCATGTGAACAAAATTCAATACACGCTGTGTCACGTCTCCTCGACTTTCCCCAAGCTCCCAATTTGTCTCTTCTTCCATTCATTCACACACTCTTCTCCCAACTTATCTTGCTACAGGACCATCCAAACTCAACTTTTGACTCTGTCTCTCTCTCTCGTTCTCCTTCTTTTCCTATCAACTCTCCTTCCCTCTATCTCCCAGTATAACTTTCTCTCTTTGTAATCCCTAAATCGCTACAAGTAGTGCATAGAAACTATTCACCACCTCAGTCAGCACGGTCCTTTCAATACAAACTAATTTCCAAGCTTCACCCCAAAGAACAAAGTATCGAAAACGAAGGTCTTCAAACTTATATCGCCTTTGATTTTAAACGCTGATTGAAATCAGCCTCACATTCACGTCCCACTCCATTCCCTTTTCAATTTTCACTTTTACACATCAATTCAACGTAAGCACTTTCATAAGCTTACGAAGTAAACTAACGTCAGCACAGAGAAGATTACTTCCAAACCTCGAGCGCTAGTAAGTAGTAAAAAGCAGTCGATGCAAGCGCAGCAGTGCCGATCCATTTGAATCGGAGAATTCAACAAAGTGAAAGCGTCAAAAAAAGTCCAGCCTCCAAAAAAAAAGTGCTTCCCAAATAATCGAGATAGCCAATCATTTTGTACACTTGCAAGTTAGTTTGTTGAGGTTTGTGGGTGTGGCAGTACATGGGAAAATATATGAGCTTTGGATCGAATACTCATCGCCTGAGGTTCCCTTGTGAGACACAAAGACAGATTATTCAGATAGTCCAAAACGTGAGGAGCAATAATCTAGTACAATGTTACTCAGTCTTTCCACATGGATGATTTTCCAAGTATTAATAACTCGTTTTGTAAGATTTAGATGTGCTTAATTGTTTTGCAGGTTTCACATAATTTAACGTGTTCAAAGCATAGTTTACAACAATCCATCAACGCTAAAATGTCGGGAAACTGGAGACAAATTAGTATTTCTAAAGAACCAGTTGGAGACGAATGCCTTGCGTATTTCACTGAGTTTGTATGCTCGAAGTAGCCCTATATTTCTACAGTAATAATTCAACGTCTAGCCTTAGTGTTCTCGACTCTGTATTTCATCCTTAAGACGGCGGAAATCTCTAGGAAACCTCAATGATGATCCCCTGAAGATGATTCCGTCCACTGAGAAAAATAATTCAAACAACCGAACCGAATGTTGCCTTGAAATTGAAAACAATCTCAGGCTGAGAAAAATTCCTCATTTCGGCATTTTATGGAAACAATAGATCGCGGAGAAAGTGGAAAGCACCTATTTTATTGCATGGAGTTTGGCCCTTTAGTGAGGTTGGAGTGGTTGGTGAGCCTGGAGTAGCCCAGGAGAAGGAATGGAGGAACTGGAAGCCCATGTCCTAATCGACGTACGCTAGATTCCAGTCATGCAGGGAGTGCTGTGTGCACAAGTGCATGAATTGAAGATGAATGGAGTACACGGAGTCCAGAACAAAGTCATTTAGAATGATGTTGGGAGGCAGTGAAGGCACGGAGGAACGAGGATTCGCTGCCGACCAAGCAGAGGAGAATGCACGCTCTGGATTCTATAAAATCCTCTTCAAACGCTTTGTTCCAGCACACATGGTTGGTTGAGACACTACTGAACTTGAAGGAATAGCTCCCATCGTAACCAGGCTTACTACCTGAGGCTTCCTAAGCTTTACAATTTGAGGAGCAACAAAAATATCATCATTAAAGTTTCATACATCAAAGCATAACTCCTTCCCAGAGAATTGCGAATCCTTCAATTCAGGCGCAACGGAAAACTTCCTTGAGTCACAACCTCTCTATTCCTATCTATCAGACCGAAAGCCAAGTTTGTTCCAGTATAAATTCTAGCAGTTTCTTCCTATTTTCCGTACGAAAGGCTCCAGAACCAACACACCGACTCCAGGAGTCCGGACTCGCATATCTGCAAGCATTTTTCTTAGGCAAAGACATCGTCCGCAAGGGGTCTTGGTTGGTCTCTTGTACTGTAGTCTGAGAGACTTGTGCTCTCTCATGTATGAGTTGAGAATACTGCAGCGCATTCAAGCGCCCAGCTTTACGATATTCTCCACATGGCAATACAGGTACGTGTATCGGAGCATCCCGGTCGTGCACAGGGAACAGGGAACTTTTTCTATCTAAATTCAATTTCAAAAGTATTGGACAACACCAGAGTTTGAGTCTCAATAACATTTTTGCTCTGCTCATCCAAACTCTTAGCCGATGCTTGCTTAGCTAAGGACCTGGGTGAGATGTACAGTACACGTTCACAGTATAAATTTTATCCACAAAATGTCTTCTCGTCAACTTTCAAACCTTATCTCAAAGCCCAGCTCCATCATTTTACCCTCGTCTCGTCGTCTCTTCTTCAATGCTAGTCAAACCTACAAGAGAAAGCACTGCAGAAAGAACACGACAGACTAGGCCTTTTCTCATTTTGATTACATATTCGGTTCACTTAATCCCAGATTCTTGCAAGTGAGTCTGACAACCTCACCCAGTAGTCAAATTTCAGAATTCAATTCTTATTTGTCAGCATGAAATTTCCTATTACATCGTTTAATAGCTTCCGACATTCGACAAAATTATTAGGTTCTCATCAGTTGTGCCTTGTGGAGAAAGGCTACTACACTAGCTCGAGGTGCTTACTGAGGTCTAGTCAGGGGGGGGGGGCCAACTTAGTAGAATGGACTAGGGGGCACACAGCGGCCGCCGGGCAAAAAAAAAATTTCGGAAAAAACTTAACATTAGTAGCATGTAAAAGTTGTTTTTACGTCGAAATGTTGCCATAAAATGGCGGATATTTCTGTTAAAAAATTTAGTTTTTATACCCAGTACTTTGAAATTTTACGAGAAAAACTGGACGACCATTTCAAATTTTTATACGAAGAGGAAAAATATGAAAACCCGGTGTCAAACTAGGCCAGGGACGAAAAATTTTGGGATTTTTTCGGCGGCCGGGGCCATAAGACTATTATCCTAATTATTGTGTAGAATTAGGCCCGGAGGGACGAAAAAAATTCGGATTTTTTCGTATATGGATGGGTACGGATGTCAAGCGAGAAAAATCTGATCAAAGCCAGGGCTGGTTACTGGTAGACCAGATCTGGTCGCCTGGTAGCATGGTATGGCATTGGCATGCACAATGCACACTCAGGCATTATGCCATGCCATGTACTGTTTTCAATGTGTAAGCTAGGCCTACCGTTGGCCAGACCTGGTTGCACCCTTGGCCAGGCCTGGCTGAACCCTTGGCCAGGCCTGGCTGAACCCTTGGCCAGGCCTGGCTGTACCCTTTGCCCGGCCTACCCTGGGCCAGGCCTGGCAGGGGCCAACTTTTCGGGCTGGCTCCGGGGGGGGGGGGGGGGGGGGGGGGG
>JAQGCM010001159.1:0-17033 GCA_034699705.1 Hymenaphorura dentifera | reverse complement strand
CGGGTTCCTGCAGGAACCCGAACCCGGACCCGAACCCGAACCGAACCCGAAACCCGAACCCGGAACCCGAACCCGTGGCGAGCACTAGAAAATGTAATGGCAATGAAAATGCAAGATCGTCTTAAGCGGGCTACGCTGTATTTTGCACATGTACCAAGTACCGAGATACAAGTTTCGAAATCTGTCATTCCGATCGAAACGAACTGGAGCTACCATAATTTCGAAATTCGAAATCATCGGAGCGAAACGAAATGGTTTTCATTTCGTTTCTATTGGAGGACCACTACTGGCCGTGTAGTAACTAGAAGTGTTCTGTCTAAATGCGCAATCCGTGCACTATTTAACTGTTGCATTATCTAACTTCAATATTCACCTCTTTGTGGGAAACATCCAAAAAATCAAAACAAAGGTTGAATTGATTGTAGAGTTTGCTCGTCACACAACAGGCTCGTATTTTTTCCAAATCGGTTCTGTCCAATGTACAGACCATACCGAATGGGTAATTTCCCTTTGCGCCATGCGCCATAGCGATCGCAATTTGCGATTCGCAAACTACCGAATATTGAAAATCTTCCTCAAAATATTTACTCATTTCATTTCTAGAGAGTCTAGATGAAAATAAGAAGAATTGTAGGTTTTGTTTCCTGTAATACTTCAGTGCAGTCCTCGGATTCAAACGGAATTATTTCTTTAGAATTCAAAATCGAGACGAAATGAAATTATGGTTTTTGAATTCGAAAACTTCGAAACGAAATAGTGATCCAATTTTTTTTTATCAATTTGGTCGTGAGACAGGATGAGTGCTCGATTACTAAAGTGCGGGGAAACGGTTTTGGTTGGTCGACTATCAACTGTTATTTCAATTTTGATTTCCGTTTTGCAATACTAACAACAACAACAACTAAAAAGATTTTCTGAGATGCTTTTGGTGTATTTTCAAAACGGAGCAACAGCTTCCTGAAGCTATTCACTTAGACAATGATTAATTTGTTGCACATTTATTCAATTCTTTCTAACTAATAACTTGAAAAAAATTCAAAAACAAGACAAAAATTTCATTTCAATTTGCATTCATTTCCTGGCTTCTGCGGCGTTCCTGGCTTCTAGAATAAGAAATTCTTGATGGAGAAAGTCGGAGAAAGTCGCTCAGTTGAAATTGCAATTCAATGCAAGCAAAAGCAAATCGAGGTAAGAATTGTGGCTTCGGGGACACCTGAGAAACCTCTGACTCTCGGCTTCCCATCAAAATTGGACACGAATTTTAAATCAAATCTTCCACAGTTGAAAAATTAAGTTTGTGAAATTTTAGCAGTTTAACATTTGATTCGTTTGGCAGTGCTTTATTTTGCTTAAAATCCCCTGGATCCTCAAAATTTGAGTTGTTCTCGACTCGAGGAAACTGAAAAATATAGGCCTAGGAATTCGCCTATAAATACCTCGTTGTGCATACCGTCGTAAACTTTACATTTACCGACTACCCACGGAAACGTTCTTCATTTTCAATTTGAAGCTGAGTTGCTGAGCGGTTAAAATAGCTAATTAAAAATTAGTGACCAACAATAGTTGAAAAATCTATCTGTGTCTTTGAATTTTATCTAAAAGCATCAAGATGGGAAAGAAACAACATCAAAAGGATAAAATGTAAGCAATTCATTCTCATTCATCGTAGATAAAGAATAATTTTTTGTGACTTGCTGGCTGGACACACATGAATGAATGATTGTATTTATTTTAATTGTTGAACCATTTGCTTGAATTGTTGTTCATTTAATCTAAGCTATATTGATTTTGCAGGTACTTGACAAGTACGGAATGGGCAACTTTGTACGGTGGAAAACGGCCCACGAATGCTGGGGGTGGAGATGCTGCAAGTGAATTTAAAAGACTTCCCTTTGATCATTGTGCCCTATCCCTTCAACCATTTCAAGACCCTTACTGTGATGCCCAAGGAAATATTTTTGACTTACTAGCCTTGCTCCCATTTCTTAAAAAATTTAAATGTAATCCAATCACTGGTGAAAAATTGGATGCAAAGTCCCTCACCAAACTTACCTTTCACAAAAACAGTGAGGGCAAATTTCACTGCCCAGTCATGTTTAAACAATTCACGGCCAATTCCCACATCGTCGCTGTCAAAACCACTGGAAATGTCTTTTGCTTTGAGGTAATCATAGCTGGGAAAACTAGTTTAATTTTGTAGCAATACTGACAGATTTTTATATTGCGTTCTTGTCCTTTCCAAACAGGCTATTGACGAATTGAACATTAAAACGAAGAACTGGAAAGAACTTCTCACTGATGAAAATTTTGTCCGGACTGATTTAATTACAATCCAGGATCCGAGTAATTTACAAAAGTTCAATCTAACCCGCTTCCATCATCTCAAGAAAAATTTGAGAATAGAGGACGAAGGTAAATTTGAAATTACAATAGGGTATGTGGAGAGAGAACAAGAAAATGTCTTCCATAACTCGCTTGCGTAATGTGCTTTTAATTTGACAATTAGAATTGTTGAGAGCTCGGACTGATCCAAGTGCTAGAATTAAATCCAAAACACTTGGAACGAAGGAAATTATGGAGGAATTGGATCGAGATTATAAAGAACCAGAGAAAAAGGAAGTTATTCATGAGAAGGCGAATTCCATAAATGCTGTGAGTTTGAGTTCCAACTAATATTAAATGTTTTTAGTTTTCAATATCAGGAATGCATTGTTTTCATAATTCAATTCTCTATTAGGCTCACTATTCCACCGGAATGGTATCGGCTAGTTTTACGTCCACATCAATGCCAGTGAACACTGTCCATGAAGCTGCTATCAGGGACGAAGATTCAGTACGCTACGAACGTGTAAAAAAGAAGGGTAAATTTCACAGATATTGTAGTAGAACGTTAGAACAATTAAATTAAAAACATGTGAATCCTTCGCTAGTAAAATTAAGCATTTGGTCGTCCTCTTCCATAGGTTACGTCCGCATCGCCACAAGTTGTGGGCCGATAAATTTTGAACTACACTGTGATTTAGCACCAAAAGCCTGCGAAAATTTTATTCTCCTTTGCAAACGTGGGTACTATAATGGAACGATATTCCACCGCTCAATCCGTCATTTTATGGTAATTTGCGTTTAATACTGCCCACGATGTTTCGTTTTGTACATTTTTATGAGTTATGAATATTCTGGCTTAGATTCAAGGAGGAGATCCAACCGGTAAGGGCACGGGAGGAGAAAGTGCTTGGGGTAAACCTTTTGGGGATGAAATCAAACCGAATTTGCATCATGAAGGGAGAGGAGTTGTCTGCATGGCGAATTCTGGGCCAGCCACGAATTCATCTCAATTGTAGGTGCTTGCTAGTCCTGGAAATGAATTGCCTCGTTCTAGAATTTGCACGCGCACTTATTGCTAGATTGATTATTTCTTTTGGTTTTCTGTAGCTACATCACATACAGGTCTTGCAAACATTTGGATGGCAAGCATACAATATTCGGGAAAGTTGTGGGAGGAATGGAGACCTTATCGGCAATGGAGAAAATTGAAGTGGACAATAAGGACAGACCAATTGAGGATATAGTTTTTATCAGGGCCGAAATATTTACTGACCCTTACGAGGAAGTGGACACCGTTCTACAAGAGGAGCGGGCAAAACTAATTGCAGACAAAATTGAAGAGCAGGAACGGTTGTCCGGAAAACTCAAAGAGCGCCCTCGGCCAATTGATTTTAAAGTCTACAGAGAAGGGGTTGGCAAATACATAAATCCGAAAAGAAAGTAAGTTCGGTTTTTTTTATTTTTTATTGCATTCAGTTCTGACCACTAGTTTACCTGTTTCCTGTAACTAAAGAATTTAATTCACTTTTAGGTTGCTGGAAAGCGATATTGAGTCTGCTTCAAGTCCCACGCCCAGCCCTTCAGTACCCCCAGTTAAGAAACCTGCTGTAGCGAAATACGAGTTTAACTTCAACAAATGGTGAAACCCAAAGCAATTGGGTTTGGGCCACTAATTATCATTATAATAGATCCTAAAGGACTATTTATCCATTTTTATGCAAGGTAAACTTATAAGATCCCCTCCTAATAATTTCCTTAATTAAGCAAGATTGTCGCTCTCAAATCATTTTCAATGTTTAAACATAAGATTAATTGAATTTCTTTACAATTTTTATTTTGACGCGAAAATAAATAACACAAATAAAATTGAAAAGCAGGTGGGATTGAAAATCGAGTTTTAGTATTTTAAATTCTTAAGCTGAGGCTCATTACCCATACCAATATTCCTAAGCAAATCCTTCAGAAAATCATCGCACTACAGAGCACTGCACAAAGTGCATGAAAACCTTGCCTTAAAAATTTAATAATAAATTGCACTCACTGCAAAATTTTCTCACGCTCTGGAAATCTAGGGTCAGAATTTTGTTTTGCACGTGCAATCGCAAAAACTCAACTACAATGACAACTACTAGCAAATTTTATATTGATGTGAATTCACATTCGTATAAACTCAAAGACAATACTATGCATATGGTTGGTAATTACTTTTCAAAAGTGATAAAATTAGATAGCCTGCCCCTCACTCAGGTCGCTCACAATTCGCACACAGGTGTGTGGGCTTTGCCATAAAAATAGCCAATTAATTTTGAAAGTTCACTACAGAACAGACCGACTTACTACACCAACTTATAACTTTATTTTTTGTTGTTGTGCATAATTCTAATTCTAATCAACAACTTTTTTCTGAATCCATATAGAGTGCCCTAGCTAACTAGCCCTACCCTACCCTATGAAATGAACTGAAATGAAATGAATACGACACAAGATACAACTTTGGCTAAACATAGAGATTAACACATACGCTGTACTTGGGCAACTGCTTCGTGATTACGTTCATGTTCACGGACACAAGGTATTTTTTGGAAGGTGTCAAAATCAAAGGATTGAAGAGTGAGATTATTGCGTGAATTTCCATGCGTCTGCTGCTGCTGCTGCTGCTTCAGTGCAAAGCACAAGAAGTGGGTGACTAACATTTCAACTCTAGAAAGACTCATTCGGCGCGCATTGCTATTGCTGGGTGATTCTTAAGTCAATAATTATAAGAATCAAAGTTATTTGCTGACCAACTAAAGCAAAAGAAAAGTTGCAAAAGTTTTGGTCACAAATCTTTTTGCACTTTTCCTGACACTGACACTCTACAAGTTCGCCACAAGAGTTGATTCATTTCATTCAAGTCATTCATCCTTATATTCGCATTCATTCATTTCATTTTGTCATTCCAATTCCAATTATTAGTAGTGCAGCTTTGCAGTTGTACTAATTTTAACACAAATTGCTACAAAACATTCCACACAACTTCCTGCCCTGCCTGCCGCAGCTAGCCAATATTAAATTGACGTACATTCAATTCACAATAAACTTTAAATTCATTCAGAACTCTTTGTCATTTATAATTTAGTCACATTTTGTCCAGCAATTGAACTGACTTTTTTGACCATGTAAATTTGGTGTTGTCGAAACTATTCAAAATCAAAACATTGGAGAATCTACTACTATCGCACTATCGAAAGTAAATAAGTGGTGTGCCAGCTAGTGCCAAGGTCGGTCAAGACAAGCCAGAGAGACAGATAAAAATATCAAATATCACTAGAAAATAAAATTGCGCTAACAAACAGCTAGTGCTAGTCTTGATAATTCATTGTACAAATGACGTAAGTATTCTCGCCTGCCTGAATTTTGTTAATCGTGGTTGTGATACCAAATGGAAACAGAAAACTGACGATAAGTGAGATTTTTTAGTTGAACAATTTTGGAGTTTAAGATATTACCGAACTTTTTGGAACTAAAAATCATTTGATTTTTGATATATTCTACTTTGTATTGAAGTACACAATTAAAAATAGACAAAGTGTTGTGTTGGACCAAGTATAACAAGTACTCGATTCTGCAACTAACTCGTAACGTTGTTGCATTAAAGACTGTTTGGAAAACCGGTCACCGGTAAAATACATTCGTTGTCTAATAGTAATTACAAATTCGACAAATCTGTTATCAGCTTTGGAAGAAGACAAAGATCACTACTCAGCATCAGCAACATGGAAGACTTGAGTAAGTTCCTTTAAAAAATAATTGCTTTTTGTAGTTTTAGCTCGTACAACTAGTTAAATTAATTGTTTAACACATCAAATATTCACTTATTCGGAGAAAAGCAGCAATTATAATGTTAAGAGTCCAGTCAAGTCCAACCACCGAATTTGAAGTTAAATCGGCTTCTTTTTTTTATGTCATCAGCTGTAATCCGTTAGTTGTCTTTCATAATTTATTTGTTATTTTCGGTTTTAGGTTTAAATAACATACATGTAGTTTAGTATTTTGGATTTTCATTTGAATTACATTTATAAACATTGGCATAATTTCGGTTCTCAATTGTGTTCTCAAACGCACTACTATTGACCACATTTACCGAAATAGACATTGCATATATTTGCACGGAAACCTGAAATACCATAATAGCAAATTGAATTGCAATGTACTGCATTGCAGAATGGATTTATTTGACAAGTTCCGGTTCACTTCCTGTAGGTTCAATTGTGTGGAGTTAATTTGTAAAGACCATGTCAATTTGTTTTTCATATTGCACAAAAGGCTAATGAAGGCTTGGGTTTGGCTGGCTCTTGTTGTTAAGGATATATGATTTTTAACTATTAATTAATTTCTAAGTATTATTCTATAATACCCTTGGTATACCAAGGCCTGCGACGTGCGACTCGATTTCGCACTTACTCTCGACACTCTCGAGAGACCTTCCAGTAGGTAAATAAATGTTTTAAATCTTGGCATAAGAATAGCAAACGAATAATGATGCTTGCACAAGTAAGGCTTAAGTTTGCAAACGTGTTGCTTTTCTTGGGTGTACTTTTGGACATACGAACACCGTTTTGCAAAATTATGTGTCCGTATTGTCGCCAGTCGTCGTCAATCGTCAGATTTTGCTTAAACAATAAGCAGGTCTTGTCTCACTAATATTTGGTTGCGTTTCAAATACATTTTAGATTGCTTCTTGCCAAAAAATATTGATTAATTTTCCATACAATATGAGAACACAAATTTTCCAAATATTTGCAAATATTTGTGGCGTGAATTCGTATTACTTTTTTTTGAGCCATATTGATTTGGTAGGCCAATGGCAATTTGCAGGAAAAGGTGTGAAAGTCTGCCCATCTAGCGTTTTTATCATGATGGAGACAATCATTAGAAAAAACGCGACCCATACTCATACTTCATTCAAGAATTCAACAGATTGCAATTTTGTCATTGTAAATGTTGCCTAACTCTGACTAACTGACCGAATTATGAATAGAAATGAATTTCGGCTGTACGCTTAAAAGCAAGGCAAACATAATTGGTAATTGCACACATAATTACGAATTTGAATTTTTCACTCTGGTATTCTGTGCTAGTTTGATTTAAAGTATGCAGTGCTGTCAAATCATTGACAAATCAATCAAGGTTAAGGTTATCATTATTGCTAATCATTGTTATTAGCTGATTGAGAGTGCGAGAAACTATCCTTGTTTGCATTCCTTTTCCAAATGGGCTGCCTCATTGTTTCAATCAAGTAGCAAATCACTATAGCTCTGCGAATTCCAAAACATGTAGATGTAATTATCACAACAATTTAATTGAAGGATAGGATTAGTAGCGTAGGTAGACTGGAATCTTTTGACGACACCCTAGTAATTTAGAGTTTTTTAATAATCATCTTCTGGCTCCATGCTATGGTCGAGAATGAAGGACGAAAATTCTTGGCTGTCTTCTTGCAATGAAAAATATGCTATACAAGTTGCTAAATTTAATTCGCATTCACATCAAATGGGACTTGCGATTGAATTCCATAACTCTTGCAATAGCATCGCGTTCTGTGGTAAAAAACTGTTTTGTATCATTTATTTTAAGGAATAATAAGGCATAAAGGCGAAGAAAGCGATTTAGCCACACATAAAAACATTGTAAGGTGAGAATTGCAAAATGAACCGTCGGTGCATGACTATGAATATTCAATTCTAATCGACCTAAACGTTTCTAAATTATAAAATTTCCTCGATTGGATTTTAAGAAATTTTGAAATATTTGCGGTTGTGCATCAATCAACAGAACTTGGAAAAGTACAAGGCCAAGGCGCATGTTTTAATTAAAATGTGGTATCTGTCATCTCTATCTTCCCGTGGTGATTCAGTAGTCCTGGTGGCTCGCAATTATTTACCAAATTGAGATAAGATCAATTAAGGGAAAGCCAAGTCGAATTCCTTGCCTGCTTCCTTTTCCTGACTAGATTCTTGGTCGACTGGACTTGTAAGGTTGTAAGTAACTAATATCCGAAATGAAAATGATGGCATCAGCTAATTTAGGACGAAAGTTTCGCGTGACTTTATATACTTAAAGCCACCACCAGCCATCGTCATCAGCTTAAGAAGTCTTTGTATAATCAATGGGTCCTTTCGAGTTATCGCTATCGCCATTTCGATTTTTCGAACCGTGCGGCCCGGCATATTGTTAGTCCGAGGTCGCATATAATCCAATCCTAAATTCCACGGCGACACGGTGATGCTGGTTCCAATTTGCAATGCCCACGTTATCAACTTATCTTTATTTGAGCATAGTTGACTTACAGGGATAGATTAGTTTAGAACTAGAACCAGTAGCAAAATATTTCTCAAACTAATCGCGAAAGTGCCACCATTCGGTGTGGCTGTGAAATGAGTTTGCCAACCTGACTTGGTTTGGATTCTCTATAATTTAATTTAATTGGTGTACGTACGGTTCGGCCTTTAGCATTTTGATACCTGAGTCGAGTCGGTCGGACAGGGTGACAAACTAATTTGAGATAATTACTCCAGGCTATTATTAGAATGAGATGAGATCACTCCAGGCGTCCTTTGCTGACTTGATGATTGGATTTCAGTAATTTGAAACGCAATTTCCAATTCTGAGGCAGAGTTGGTTTGAGTGAGCCTCGTGCCATAATTCCAGACACTCATGGTAATTCATTTTACCAACGATTACCCGTACCCAGCTCCAAGAACTTTCTCCCGGAAATGTAACGCTGAAAAGCACGAAAGACTATGTGACTATGTCTCAAAAGATTTAATAATGTGGCACAGCAATGCATGCAATGCTGCTAGGAAAATTCCATTCCATTCGGTGTCTCAAGATTAGGATTGATTTTCTTTTGGGGAGATCTCATTATGAGCCCGAAATATTTTTGATCATATCCAATCTTGTTCTTGTTATTCTTGGATTTGAAGTTGGGGGATTGGGATTTTTAAGCAGGATTTTTGGTAGTGCTGTTGCTGTAAATGCAGCAGCCAAAGCCTTCTTACTTCTTGACTTCCGAAAAAATCCCGAAGCATACTTGACAGGGGTAAGCATGACGGAATTTTGTGGTGTTATTCTATGATTTTTTATGAGTTGGAGAGTTGGACTTGCTCTGCGATGGAAATGATTGGAAGAATTTTTTTCTACTCTATTCCGGGATGGAAGAGCGAGAGACACAAACTAACAGAACGTAAACGTAAACCCTTTGGTAGCTTTTCAACTCGGTTAATCTGACTATTGGGAATGAATGGTCACGAACAAAATTCTCATGATTCATTCTGAATCTGAACTTCTGAACTGGAGATGCTGGGAATTTAAGGTTGGGTTTGAGTTGGAGGTGGAGAAGTTCACTTAATCGTAAGCTTAAATTGTCGCTGAGGTTAGCTACAATGCTCCACGCATTTTTGGTTTTCAAATGCTGTTGAAAATCTTACTGAAAAATGTTTGCTTTGTCTGCGCGGGTCTATTTGTTTCCAAATTTTGAAAATTGGTTGTGCTCGATTTCTAAGCCCTCTCAAAGCAAACATTCAAAGATTTGATTACTGATATCAATTTTTCAATCAGACAGGAATAATGTTGTATATGAACGAATAGTAGGAACAAAGATTGCACTTTGACTTTGGTTGTGCAATGAGCCATTGTCTTCTATTTTTATTAGCGAAAGGAAACATTGTAATTTCTTGAATTGGCCGCAATACGAACCCTGTATGTAAGTATTTGGTTCGAATTTCTCCAGTTTATTACTCATCTAAATCCAAGCTGCACTTGGTCATATTCTGATTCCGTCGTTGAGTCACACTAACTAGGTTTACGTCTACGTCCCTTTTAAAAGAATTTTGCAACGGGTCCATCCTGCGTTCACACATTTCGCATGAGATAACATACTGAGCCCTTCCGTCTCAACTCTCAACTTCAACGTCCAAGAAATTCTGTTTCTATTTTCATAGTCACCTGAAATAAGTGGGTTCAGTCATTCCTTGAACTTGTTAGCAATTCCAGGCTTCAAGCTCGCTGTTTTCAAGTGCCATATTTTTGCCAAAAAAATATGCTCAAATTTCGGAGAACACATCGAAGTCACGGTAAGAAAAAAGCTGATAAATTCGTCAATTATCAATATAAAGTTGCACCCAAATGACAAACTATAGGAGGCATTGGAGATTTCCATGCATCCATTCTTCCATTAATTTGACGCTATGCAAATGCGAGTTTCGTGGGCACTTAATTGATTGGATTTAATTAAAATTCTGCTGGCCAAACATCGTAAAAGTTTTGCAGTAGTAGCCAGACGCCCTAAACGCACGTTTATTTCCGTGTTCCATACCGAAGCAAGGCGTCCATAAAAAGTGGAAGCCGTCGTGCTAAATTTGAGCTTGTGAGTGATATGAAAGGTAAATCGTATAAGATTCTAGGAAGGATTTGATGGGTCTCTACTCAATCCTAAAATTTCCCCAACGTGTTGTTCCATATTGGCTAAGCTTTAGCTTAGCTGGCGTCGAATGAGGCTCAAGCAAATCCGCAAAATCCTCACTTCAATCTGCAATCTGGATTCTAGAAGTCAGAAGTAGTAGTGTTGGAATGGAAGTGATGAAGTTGTACCATGTTAACCCTTTACCAACCAGTGCAGTCGCAGTGCATTTGCTCCCTGCTGTTGCCATTGCCATTGTTTTTCTTTTGGAAAATTCTTCAATGTTTTTTTAAACACCCACAATGAGTTGAGATAAACAAGATGATAGATCTCAAGCTTGACTTACTTTTCTAATATGTCTTGCATGTGCAGTGTGAACATATGTAGTATTTGGAAGCACTTCGGAGCCACCAGGTCATGATTTTCTTGTAAGCAACGATGACAGAGAGATAATGATCGTTGCTAACCTAGTTTCACACAAGTCAATCGTTCATTTCCTTATCGGATTATTTTAATTGAATCAATTAATTGAGTCGAGACATGCTGTGAGTCTGATCCTTTCGAATTTGTTAACTCGTGTAATTTGATCAGAAAGTTTACTTAGAAGAAAGTGCCTAGCGTCTGTATCTAAGAAAGTCTAAGATGTCGTTATTGGTCTGTTTTTAGTTCTAAAAACTTGAGATTTGGATTTCGAGCCTGACTCGACTGATGACTGACTTTTAAATTTCATGTGTCCTGAGCAAAGGTCGTTCCGGTTTCGAAATGAGCCCATGCAATGCATGACCGACTCAAGAGACGAGATGATTGGAAACTTGATTTTGTTGTTGGACTATCATTACCATACTACTATTGTGGGTGTTACACAAAATGACATGTCGATTTGTAATTTGTTTCAATGTGTCCCATCCATCTTTCTCTGTGCAAATGAATTGAACAATATTAATTTAACCGTAGCAGGAAAACATACAGAGAATGGCGTAGGTTTAGTTTGGGGTCGTGGTCGTGGCTCTGGCTTGACAGACTTTTAGGATTTTCTGGGCAGCATGAGAGATGAGAGTTGAGTGTATAGTAAAAGTAAAGGGTTGAAGTTGAAGTTGAAAACTGATCGAGTCAGTCATTGCTTCTTGCACTTCTAAATACTTTGTTAGTTTCTTTGGACCTCGCCTAAGATGAGAATGAGAAAAGAATACATTCAAGTTGACGACGATGATGACGACGACAGGCCCAACCACAATGTAGTGATTTAAGCTTTGAGATTTTGGCTCTTGAGCTGATGCTGAACCAAAAATGTGCGTGGAGGCAGCCATAAGGGTTAACTTTATGAAACAAATTGTACAAACCAGCAAATGTTATTTTGTTGTTGTAGACACTCAACGCCTAAACGTCTTGCATTTCCCCCCTCTGTGGCTTCGGCTGTGGGTGCTCCTAGCTCAAGAGGAATCCAATTTAATTGGAAGGCAAAAATTTATGTGGTCTCTTCGTCTAGCTAGGCAACATTTTGTAATTTAGTTTAGTTTGAAGAAAGAATCTGAGCGAGAATCAAATGTGAAAAAAATTGAAAGCTTCATTGGTTTTTACCAGTCACCAATCACCCATTAGACCTGGAGTGTAGCAAATTAAGATTCCCTAGAGCCCTGCTCGATCGCTGATTTATCTTTCCGGTGTAAGATTTTGTGAAAACGGAAGCTGCCAGTGCTAGCGACAGTGATTGCAAAGGAATTCTTTGCAGTCGTAATCTGTAATTTTCGACTGTCTGTGCTCGACTTCCCAGTTAGGGTGAATTTCGGAATCAGAGCTGAGAATTTTTCTAAATAGTCCTGCGATTTTTTTAAATTTCTTATTCATTCGGGTGTGGGTGGGTGCAAGACGCTAGATTCGATTCAAGGTTAGGGACTGGGACTGGGATAACATAAATTTGGCTCAAAGTCAAAGTAATTACACCTGTGCAGTTGTTTTGCAAGCACCATTTCTCGTATATCAAATCTGAGTCCGACAAAGATAACTTTTTAAATACTAGGAGCTCAAAAGCTACCATTGCCTATCCTATGCCTTACCCGTAATGCATTTCAAAAGTATTTAAACTGCAGAACGGAATTTCCACGAAGGATAATAACTCATTAGTCTTGAAAGGAAAAGTTTGGGACGCGAATTTTCCAAAGGAAGTTGTGCACTAAAATTGTATCTGCTTATCAGATGGTGATGGGAGTTTTTGTGGAGCAAATACCTGATTCCTAAAAGTTTTCGGTTTTCTGTTCTTTATTGGTGCGGGTGACAGTTTCGGTGGCTGGTGTTGTGGCCTGGAACGCGTGTGCCTGCCTGGCCTAAGACAGACACACACAGTGGAATCGCATCACCCTTTTCACGCCCGCTTTCTAGTTTTTAGTTGACTCCGTCGTCTTTTCGTTGACTAAACCATGTGGGAATTCTGGTGTTTAGTGTATCTTTTGCTCGGGAGTCGTGAATAGTCAAGTCTTGTCAATCCACCCATTCGGAATACCAGCATTTTGTTTTAGCTTTCCCTCCATTTTTGTATTCCAGATTTCTTTCAAGAAGGTCAATCATCGTTAGGGTTAGTACAGATTACAGGTATTTGCGGAACTAATATAGAGTTTTGGCGGCACGGGCTTTGATTCGTTCCAGAAATTCTGCACGGTACGGTTGTCAATTTAACGTTTTTAGGCAATTTGTCTGGGGTTTCAATATTAGCATTCAGTACCGGCTCGGTCCCCCAGGGAGTAAACCTGAATCTAATCATGCAAATTTCTGCGCATAAATTGAGCTCTAAGAATAGCTGTAACTGTTGTTAACCCATTTCGTATTAGCGCGGCATCGTACCAAAGTTCTGATCTGGATCTGACCACTGATCGGCTGGATGATTTTCGAAATTCATTTTGGAGAACTGTCTGTTCTCGAAATTGAATTTCTGATCAGTTTATGAAAACCGAAAGTGGAATCAGTTTGCACAGTAGTTTGTCGTCGTCGTCGTAATATTTTAGAAGAGTGAACCCTGCTGTGACAGTTAAAGCGAAGAAACTGAAAGTGACAACTCACAGTGTTTGCTTATTGCGTTTTAAGTATTTACTGCGAAAATGGATCGTACTATGTATGGAAAAATGGGTCCAGGCACTTACCAACCTTATAGATGCACTCGGAAACAAGCACCATCTCCGGGCTGTAAGTTTTGTTTTTTACTAATTGGACTCAAAACCTAAAAGTTTCTGTCACAACCCCTTAACCGATTTCAAAGTCATGCTGCATAAAAATCTACATACAACAATCGTGTAAGCATAACCACGTGCGATAATACCTACAGCACATTACCAATTTAATTCGGACAAAATTACAGGTTTGTCCAATTTGATGAGTAGACGGGTGGTGAAGTTTGAAGGGTTGATTAAGGGTCTCTCATGAATTCATTACAAGAATGGCTCGAAGATGCTTTATTGCTTGAAGGGAAAGCAGGTTTTCCCACCTTACTACAAATTATATGATTGTAATAATTTGAAAGTTAAACGGGGCTGGATTTCTTTCGGACCGTCCATAAGAATTTGTTGAGATTTATATGTATGTATTTCCAGCAATATTGATTTGTGCTCCGTGGGATTAATTAATGAGTTTGGAGAAAGCACTTCAATAACAGGCTTGAGTTTCCGAATTCTAAATAGAGAGTTGGTCATAAATAACACGAATGAGTGGGTCTACATACTAGACAGGCCGGCCACTGTGTGTAAGCGGCAAGCAAGCCATTAACAACCACAGAGCCTGCAGAAGTAAACATTTTAACTGGGAGACCTTTAAAAATTGAAATATGATGGTGCTGCTCGGGTAGTTTATTCAAAGTTATGATTTGATGCTGGGGGAATCTATTTTCATAAACAGTATTTTCCTCCTGCTAGGTTGGCCGAAAGAAAGGGTTAAATTAAACCGCAACCGACAACGTTAGAGGGAAGTTGAAGATTAACCAAGAAGTAATTAAAGTGCACAGCATTCGGTTTATTAATCAGTTGATTATTTTTCTTTCCCAAATTTTTGTGTCAAAAGTCACTCACTATTTTTCACAGTTTATAAAGTTGCTTGCTTTAGGGGAGAACTAAATGAAATGGGCCATTTATGAGCATTTATTACCATGTTCTTGCGTGCTTCCGTGCTTGTATCTGGCATTGGTTTCGGGATTCGGCGACTCGTTATTTTAAAAAAGTAAATAATTTGGAAACAAGTAAATTCTAAAGCTGAGAATCCTCAATTTCAGTTTAACAATGTTTTTCCAATATGTTTTGGCTTGGTCATTGCATTGTATCAAAATGTTGAAAATTTGTCGTCGCCCAAAGTTCAGAATTAACATTGACTTTTGTTGTGGGCCTTATTGGTTGGGATTGGGAAGTACCGATACTGTAGTTTAATAGTTGTTTGTCACGCTACGCAAGCATGGGCGATTGGCGAAAGAGACAGTTAAATTGTCAAGTCGGAGCAAGAGATGATTGAGAATGACCGGCCATTGAGACGTTCCCTAGTTGACCAAATAAGGTGTAAGTAGTTCATTGTTGCTTGCCAGATGAGAAACGGCGATCGATCGTCCTTACATACAGCCGAAACAAGTACCTGTGTTGTGTGCGCATTGTTGAGAATAGAATAGATGAGATCGAAAACTCATTTCCTTTGTAGGAGAATCTGAAGAGGAATCACTTTGTCCTACTTGACAAGACTCATTATTTGAGGCTGTTCAAATGAGTGATGAGGATTAACTCAATTATCTAGTCACTTGTCAAAATTTAGAGTAAGGCTATTCGCTATTCGCAATGGAGTTTAGAGCTAATAATCTTTCAAATCATCCTTCCAAAAAGGCGGAGAACGGGACTTTAATGATTGCCCAGCGCCAAGCAAGCGTTATGATTTTAATATCCTTCCACTCAAGTGCAGTCTTCCATTTTGGCAATTTGCAATTTATTACAATTGCAATTTGAGTCGGAGCCAAATTATTAGTGTTAAGTGCTTGTGAGGATTTTATGATCACTTGAGTCAGTCATTCCGAGGTGTGAATTTTGACTCGAACGAAATGGTGTAAGCGTCAGAAACTAGTACACAGTTGTCTGTATTTACGTGGGGTGTGCCTCCAAATTATTAGCACATGATCAAACGAAAGTTTCTCGTGTAATTTTGAACCTGCAGTTTCAAACTTTTTCTGTTTTACGATCAATTTCAAAAAGTTAGGACTTCTTAAATGATGCAAGTATTGACTGGAGAAATGGGCGACGGACGTGAAGATAGAGCGAGTGAGCGATTTTGGGAATTGAACATATTGCGATTTGGAGGGCAAAGGTTAATAGTCAAAAGTCAAACCTTATTTCTTTGGTTTTTCACACTTACTTAGGCAAGTTGAATGTTTTTCCTTGCCACGAACACGAGTACCCGACCCGACACGACAACCCGTCACAAATGTCTTGTTTCCGTTAATTTTTCTCAACCTTAAGATCATTCTGAGACCATATCTGTTTTATGACTGACACGGCTTGGTTTAAATTTATGTCTTCTTTACTTCTTAAGGCGGTAAGAACTAATCATAAGTAACTGACTTGAAAGAATTAGCTGGAAGCACGGAGTGTGTGCACCAAGAGGTATATTATAACGGTGAATTTCTAACTATTATCGGTGCACGGTAGCTTTCGGTACACAGAAGATACGTACGTTGGCGGTGTGTTCATAAATCAAGAATCTGAAAACCGAACGGAAGTTGTTTAGTTCATTTCAAATGCGTTTAATCTGTAAATTGTGAGGGATTGCTGCTTCTTTCCTTTCTGATTTGTAAGAAGACTCTGGTACATTAAGATTTCACATTTCAGGAAATGGAAAGGAAACGAAGGCAGAAGGAGCAAGGAATTCACTTAAAAGTCGTAAACTAGAGTTTAACTTTTCCTCTATTTGATCTCTAAAAATAAAGTCGTCATGTGAAGTGACTAGTTCTAATGATGAGCACGGATGTGATTTGTTTCGGTACATTCTCCGCAATGGAAAAATGCAAATCAGCAAGAACGAATTGAGGGAGTCAGACATATACATATGTAGAACCAGAAATAAAAATCGGCTAGCGAATGACATCTTTATACTCAGAAATTATTTATACCAGGAAAACAATTCTTTCCTTGGAGGTTTGGAGGATTTTGGTCGGTTGAGAGCTTGAGTTCATTGTCATAAGGGCAAATGTTATTTTGTTGTTGTAGACACTCAACGCCTAAACGTCTTGCATTTCCCCCCTCTGTGGCTTCGGCTGTGG
>JAQGCM010001158.1:0-17040 GCA_034699705.1 Hymenaphorura dentifera | reverse complement strand
TGTACCACTTGGGTCGTAAGTCATCTCCAAATAAATAACGATTATCTTCTATGAGCATGTGGGCAGATAGAAGACCACCGAGCAGTCTGTAGAAACATTGGAATTAAGACCAAAGAATTAAAATTTGATGTGAATACTTATAATTTCTGTGAAATTAGTAATTGCTAAAAAAACAATGATACAGGAAAGGCGCACCTAGTCTGTTATTTATGCTTAGAACGATTGGAAAATTTCGACTAACTTTCCATTCCCACTTTGTATTAAATTCCGGTTATGTATTTGCGCCTATTCTTTTTTCTAATGTCCTACTTGCATTTGACTAAACTTAAAGTTAACTAAACCGATCCAATAATCTAATAATCCAGCGGGATGTGTTCTTTCATTTCCTTACGTTCAATACAATCACACTTCAATGCATTCAATTCATATTTCAAGCTCTCACCGAATATTGGCTTCGAATACTTGGACAGTATTTTCTTTATCAAATGAAACGTGTTCAATAACGAGTTGAACGGCACTCTGGAACTCAGTGATGTTTCCCAAAACGGCCAGCGTGTCCAAAGAGTCCACGAGCGTTAAGCAGTAGTCACCTAACACATCATTAATATTGATGTTTGACCTGTGTGGAAAAAAGTATTCCGTACTCATTAGTTGTGACCACACAATCCGAAAAAATGAATAAAAGGAAACACTAACGGATTATCTCGATCTGGTCCTCGCCCGACGCAATGAATTGGGTCCAATTCATCTAGTGGAAAGGCGTATTTCATGTAACTGTCGTAGCCGAAGTAAAACATTTTTTTGACTTCGACCAGCATCTCAAGCCTCATTTCTTCGGTGAAGGAACCGTATTTTTGGTCAAGCTTGTCATAAGAGTGAGTAAAAATGTTGAACGATTGAAGGGACTTGTGAACCCCAGCGAGTAATCCCAGGAGAACGAAGCAAACTGGAGCAAAGTCCAACAAAGACCTTCTGAAGAGCATTGTTCCTTATTTACTATTGCTGTGAATCCTCAACAACTTGGAATAATATTTAGCTATCGTTGGACGGTCTAAATTGGAACGAAGGTCAAGGTCTACTATTTTCCAGTTAAAATGGAGTAAAAAGACACACCACTTAGGCAATGTGATTGGGCTTATAAAATCTCTGAGACTGCTTTGGGAAATAAAAGATTACGAACAACCTGTGCTCTCCTTCGAAATAAATTGGAAGCTCAGTTAGTACGCCTACCGATTAGTTTCTTACTTAACTTCTAATTCCTCAAAACTTACTTATACTTTTGGAAGGACTAGACTGTTCGTATTTATGAGCACTAGTTCGGCACGATGGAATTTGAAAACTCTATTGGTATAAGGTGTGGAAATGCTTCTCTACTCTGCGAGTAGACAAACCGACGAATTTCAATACTATCTACCCATAACTCATTATGCGAGGAAACGGCTAGAACAGTTCAGCATAGAATTTATCTGCAAACAAATAATACTTCACATTAGTTTACCGTACGGAATGCCAAGAACACTCTTTTGAATAATTATTATACTTTACGTACTGGCGAGGAAGCTGCGTGTTGAAGATTATTGGGTGCAGTTGACATGGAATCATTTCCATGTAGTTTGTTCCAAGATTCGGGTGAACAGTCGGTACAAAACGATGGCGAAATCCTGGAGTTTCTAAACTCGTTTTGGAGGATCTCTCTCTGGAGTAGAGAAGACTGAATTGAAGGTCAAACTTCCCTTTCTGTTGAAACACGATGGGTGACTGATATGATCCAAACGCAGGTATTTCCATAAGGTACGATGATAGAAGTCTGTTGGTTGATTTACGTATTACTTGAAGTATTCATTTTGGTTTTTCTTTGATCCAGTTGTGTCTGTTGACAACTTTTTGACGTTAGTTGGTGGTCAGTAGTCAGTGTACGCCGATTTAATTATTACACTTAAAGGACTTAGACCATGATGTCACTTGAGTTCTTCTAGATCCCAAATTCCAGCAGTCAAACCTGTAGTGTAGACGCACAGGAAGAAATACGTTCATATTGTTGTATCTCAGCCCAAAATTGTAAAGAAAATTTGCAATAAGCAAAAGCTAGGTCGTAGATTTCGGTCTAGCAAATACGAATAAAATAAAATACAAAAGATTAACTAATTCATCTCCTCAAACAATTCAATAAGCTCTCTCACTCTTCGAAGACATGACAGGAATTTACTGTCACTGTCTGCCACTGCCCATCCTTACTGTACTGACCGATTGAACACGTTTATACCTACCCTCCTTTAAAGTAAAAATCTTAAACATATAATACAATTACATTACATTACTCCACGATGTTAACTAGGTTAATATTTAAGAAAATACAAGGTGTACGCTACACCTTGAGCTTTCCTATCATTCATAAATCATAACGTAACGTATAAGAATGAAGCGTGGATTCCAATTACAATAGATCAGCGTAGCCCATGTCAATTAAATGCTAAAATATTATTACCTCCGTCCGGGAGTCGGTCGGTTCCAGTCCAGTTCCAATTTAACTAGGTTCTGGCTGTTGACTATCTGTCTCTGTGGTTAGTGATGACGTGCGTGATTGCTGATGGTTAATAAAACGTGGCCTTCTCGGACGTTACGCTACGTTAAGTTACGTACGCAAGTATGTAATGTAACTCGACCTTACCGTATTGACCAACAAAAAAAACACAAAACGAACTACTCCGCTCACGAATTGCAAAACTACTAATTTTGATTTAGTTTGAGTGTGAAACGTAACAAATTAATTAATTTGTGGATTGGATTAATTGGATGGATTTTTTCAAGTGTTTCCAACAACACAGCACAACATACTTTATAATAAATCCGTCCGTCGTCCGTACAGGTAGAAATGTTGAACTCACTCGTTGCTCGTGGGGGCAGGCAGCAGGCATGTACCGTTTTGGCACAGCACAGCAGGCAGAAAGCAGTGGAAATCTACTTGGACATGACTGCATGCATTGCGTTTACATTTTGCATTGCGTTTTTGCGTTGCTTATAAAATCTACGTGTTTTTTAGCCCGTGCCAAATGCCAATCTTTGCTGGTGGTCCATTCGATTCCACATCTCATCATCTTATTTTTTCATTAGGATTTTACTTAGAGCAAGAGCAAGACTCAAGACAAGAGCGAATTTTGCTCTACTTAGCACTTCTCATCGCAATTCGCAAAGCTAAGCTACATCATCGCATCATGAATGATCATAACAACAAAACAACTTGCTTGTCCAAAACTTGCTATTTTTCTCTGCTCCGTGTACGTGCAGTGCAGTGCAGTACAATGTGCTAGGTTGGATTTCTTTTTAATCAGCAAAATGCATGAAATCAAATGAAATGCAATGAAATGCAGTGCAATGAATTGACAACAAAACTGGTTAGTTTGTTGGTTCATTGCAATTGCAACTTTTTGCAACGAGTCGAGCAATGTCGAGTTCGAGTGTCAGTCAGTAGTAAGTGTGTTCGAGTTTGACGGTATTTTAGTTAGTTGAACATCGCAGCAACAATATGAGCAATTTGTAATTTTGGTTTCTTCCTTTCATTTTAGTTTTATGCAAACTGCAAAGTTAAGTTTATGCAGTTAGTTTTATGCTCAAACTGAACTTCCTTCATGCAAGTGCATGGAATTTAGTCTAATTTAATTCATAGCTAGCAGCAACAGCTCAACTAAACTAGGCTAGGGCTAGGGCAAACGCAACGCCAAGGTTCCAAGTTTCCAAGGAAAAGGATTCAAGGATTTCATTGAAAAATTGTTTCGGTTTCGGATAAATCAAAGACAAGCCAAAATCTTGAGCTAAATCTTCTAAAAAGTCATTTCTAGCTAGTCTCAGCTCAACAATTATGAATATGAGCATTTCATCTCAATCTTCATTGATCTTTTATTCTTAATCAAGAATAAAAGTAATGTGAAAAATGCATATTTTAACAATGAAAAGATCACCGAAAAGTGCATAATTAACAATAACAATCAAGAAATCAGAAGGAATACACATTTTAACAATGAAAAAATCACAAAAAATTCAATTGACACGTTGTTGAAAAATTGAAATCATGATTAACTTAAGGCCTCCATTTGACTGAAGGACCGGCTATCTTTCGCAGGCACATGCAAGGGTTCCTCAATAGCCTCAATTTCTCTTTAGATCTTTAGGTGAGAGTGACCCTTTGGAAGTCTCCCTTGTCGTCGAGTTCGGCGAGTGCGTTGGGCTCGAGTAAAAATTTCGAAGTCGCCCTCGAGCCCAACCGATGGTTGACGAGGGGGCGGAATTGGATGGCAATCTGGGAATGAGAATTGCAAAGTTGGTCGTCAAAAGTTTTTGCACTTGTGTGCCGTATGCATGCACAACACATGTACATGGAGCAGGCACTTGATTCCTCAAAGCTCTTCAACTCTTTCAACTCAAAACTCCTTCCGATTCCTGCCTACCCAACCACAAACCAAAAGTCCAACTCTTTTTAAACATTCCAAACTACAACTAAATCAACTTTAAGTTTTGCTTCAGAGCATCAGTCAATTCAAAAAAAGTTAGAAATTCGGGTTTTGGAGGATTTGTGTACATTTTTTTTTGCGGATTTTGAGTACATGCCTAGTAGTGAGGATAAAGGAGTTTGAGAGCTCCTGCCCTGCCTGCCTGTGGCCTGACATGCCCACAATCTTCCTAAATTCTAATGCCCGTTTCCGAGTTACGTACGTAGGTGCACGTACCGCCTCTCATCACATGGCATCCTGCTAGTCTCTATCACTATCACTACGCGAAAAAAAAGAGAAACATACATTGACCTTTACCCTACCTCAACAAATAAATAGGTAATGGTAGTTTTGGTTATCATTTTTTAATTTATAAGACATTTTAGATGAAATGTTTGATACTGATATGGTCTCTGGTGTATTTTTGTGACCATTTGTCTTTGTCTTCTGTGCAGGAAAAGGTGTAAAAAAAAGAAGTGTGGCGAAGGACGGACGACGGAAGGTCAAAGGTGGTGGGTGTCAAAAGGTCATTGAAAGGGCTGAAACTGCATGGCTGTGGTTCGTGACCTACTGGGTTTGAATGGGTCAATCGTGACCCCACCACCATCTACAACGTCGTCATCTCAGGTTGATTCCCCTACCCGCCTCCTCATTCTTCAGCAGAGCAGCATCGTCACTATCGAAATGGATGAATCCAGACTGGATAATCTCTACGAAGACGTAAGTAATTTTGACATTATCCAAAGTGTGGTTTGTAGTGGTTAGTCCGATTGTTTTGGATTCAGCAAATGACATTATACCAGCCAGGATTACGCGATATGAAATTTGGGTGGACTGCTAAATGTGCTAAATATTTGCTGGCTTGCAGAATACATTACATTTCTTGAGTCTGGATTTGCAAACATGTTCAGCTTTATAAGTATAAATGTCGCCAGGTTGACTCTAACGACTCTTTACGAGCTTGCTAAGACCGAATGTACTCATATTTTTGTTTTTTTAAATCTTCCAGTTGAGAAACATACAGAATGTGATCAGACTAACGAAGCAGAACATTGACTCCCTCAATGATCGATTCGCTGGTTTCCAGGATCCTCCTTCGATGTATCTCCAGGTAACAAATCCATTTGACTTTATCCAAGCAGATTAGGATACATAAAATCAACACTGTTTAAGTAAATTGTACCTACAAAAAATAGATGCCCGGAATCGGACAGTTTGATTTATTTATTATTAATTCTATTACATAGTCAGGTAGCCCTACTCAGAGTGTAATTGCTATTGTGAATTTATTTGCAGGAGTATTCTGAACTCACCAGCAAACTACACGATTTGGAAGGCAAGGAGCAGGAACTCAAAGAACACATCACTTGCGAATCGAACCTTCGTGATACTTCACCACCGCTTCAAGGTAACAACTTCGAGGAATTCGCAAATCCACAGTGCTTAACATCAGGTTTGTTCAAAAACATACCATTTCATTTATGTTTCTAAGAAATGCGCGTTAGTTTATAGTTCGATAGTTAATAATTAAATTTGGGTTGGCAATCGAATATTTCTGTCAAGCAGTCGGATGCTAATGCTAACTATGTATTTATGCTTCGATTCGATAGCGAATTTTGAATACACAAGCTAACACGATTATGTTATTGTTTATACCAGTATTAAACCACATTGTTTTAGGCGATGAAGGATTGTCTCCAAGATCACCTCTAAAGTCAGTCATAAGAGCACATTTGCCCAATCAGCAGAGAACATCTGTTCAGGTATCATATTTTTGAAAGCAATGATTATAATTTAGTGAAACTGAAAATATACTTGTTGCTTTAAATTGGCAGATCAAAACCAATAACTTGGTTCGTTTGTATTTCAGGTGAAACCAGGTCAAACTGTAAGAGAAGCACTCGCCAAAGCCATGAAACGAAGGAAGCTTACACCAGAAATGTGTGCTGTGTTCAAAATGTGTTCGTCGGCAAAGGTAAATACATTTTACCACTGAGAGCGACATATTTTAATATTAGAAATCACCCAATTGACGGTATGGCCGATGAATTATGAATGGTTGAATGGCTGAACTAATACATTAGATAAGGGTTGCGACTTGCGAGTGAGAACCTCAAACTCTCACCGTCATACCTTGTAAATTTGCAACGTATCCAAAGTTTTCCAGGACGTAATGAGCTGAACGCTTGACAAGCCTGAATCATTTTCTGCATACACATTCAGTAAGTATTTGATATATTTTGTTTCCATGCAGGTGCAAGTACCGTGGGAAGCTGAAATTTCCAAGCTTGAGGGCGAAGAAATTACTGTAGAAATTCTCGACAAGTTTCCTATCACTACCAGTATTTCACACAATTTTGTAAGTGCATGATATCATAGCATTAAGGTAGATGTGTTAGACCGACCTATTGAAGTTTTGTTTTTACGATTCACAGGTGCGGAAGACATTCTTTTCATTAGCATACTGTGAATGCTGTCGAAGACTGCTATTTCAGGGATTTCATTGTCGGACATGCGGGTATCGCTTTCATCAGAGATGTGCTGCGGGTGTGCCAGCTCTATGTCAGCAAGTCCGAATGCAAAATACGTACTACCAAATGTAATACTTTATTTCGTTTCCTTATCATATAAATACCTTGGAGAAATTGTAAAATCAACTACTGTTAGATTTATGCTATTCGCTCAACCTTTTTTCTTTTTGATCCAGCTTATTAGCCCAGACAACTGAGCCGACAACTGAGATTGGACCCCGCCCAAACTCTCCTCCAAGTGTAAAGCAACACTTTCCACGAAAGAATCACCCGCCGTCCTTAGGTCAGAGAGAACGCTCGACCTCGGCCCCAAACGTTTGCTATAATATGGTAGGGCAGCCGACTGATATTCCAGAAGATTTTCTTCAAAGAATGGCCAAAGGAACGTATACAACTCTTCACGGTAACCATCATTTCATGCCTCTGTCTAGTGAGTTCGCCGTTTTTTTGGTTTGTATTTAATTACTTATTTACTGATGACACTCCCTATTTTAATTATTGTACTATACGTAGTATCCGGGGCTGCAATCTTCACATCGTGTGAATAGTGCCCAACACCGTAATAATTTCCCTTATTTTGAAACAAACTTCAAATAGTATTTCAGCACTCGTAAACGCCGAAACACTTTTATTTTGCTTTTTATTTTTTTGTGGCAAACTATGCACTCGAGTGCTTCCTTTTAATGCAATTTTGGAACGCCACAGCAATGCAAAATCTCACTAATGTATTTCTGTATTGCCGATATTATTTACACTGTACCCAGTTCACTTTTTAAATGAGAATCGCTTCGATTTTGCACTGTAAAATACGAAGTCTTAAATAACTGTTTTAATTTTATGCCCTACCAACCCATTTTTGAACAGGCTGCCAAGGCTGATATCCGAGTTAATGTTACTGTTAACAGTAGTTTGCCCTTTGACCTCCCAGTACTTTATTTTGCACCACGCTGATTGCATGTACTGTGTGTTGTATGGTTGTTATGTATTACGTTTAGAATGGTGGCCGTTTAGTAGTGGACGAAACGAGCATGTAGGAAGCACTGATGGCGGAGGGGCACAGTCACGGCCGTTGAATTCGCATGGGCCGATTCCTTGGGCTGTTGTCCCTCTTGCCAGTCTCGCAATGGGCGTTGTCTTTGGACCAAGTTCGTACAACTTTCTTTTTTTTTCTATCGACATGTAGCAACACCACTCACAACTCGCTTTAAATGTGTATTTTGCATTTAACTTTTACATTCTGTCATGAAAATTATTATTTTGTTTTCCGTTATCTTTGTTTGGATTTTTAATTTCTTTGAGTTTGAGTTTTGTTTTCAAATTCGTTATCGTCCAAGCCAAATGCTTCATTTATTACTTATGTACGAATAGGAGGACCTTACATGGGAGGTACTGGTGGACCCCCAATTACAAGCCCAGCTGGTAGTCCGACGAAAGTTTCGCTTAGTCAAAGTGCCCAAGCGTCTCCAACAAACACGCTACGACCTTGTCGACCTCGGGCACGCTCTGCCGATGAGAGCAGTAAAAAGGTAACATTTGTTACACTAAATAAATCTATTATACTGTGGGTTTCTTAAAATCAAGACTTTAATCTTATACAGGTGAAAACATCTAGGGATTATGTAGAAGATTGGGAGATCCCTGCCGATGAAATTCTCATAGGACAACATCGAATTGGGTCCGGCTCATTTGGAACGGTCTATAGAGGCTACTGGCACGGGCCGGTGGCTGTCAAGACTTTGAATGTCAAGGATCCAACGCCTGCCCAACTACAAGCTTTCAAGAATGAAGTTGCCGTCCTGCGAAAGACTAGGTATCGTACATTGATCATAGCCAATTGCTGAACTTATTTTCATATTTATTTTAATACGTTTTTCTCCAGGCATGTGAATATTCTGTTATTCATGGGATGCGTGAGTAGCCCTCAACTTGCTATAGTTACTCAGTGGTGCGAAGGTTCATCTTTGTATAAGCACATACATGTCATCGAATCGAAGTTTCCCCTCTTACAGCTAATAGAGGTTGGCCGACAAACTGCACAAGGAATGGAGTAAGTGATTTCAAATTTTAAAACAAACTGAGAAAAATTCTTCCACTAACTAATCCTAAATGTACTTGCAAATATCTTTACAGTTATTTACACGCGAAGAATATCATCCACAGGGACTTAAAAAGTAACAATATTTTCTTGCACGATGATCTAACCGTAAAAATTGGAGATTTTGGCCTTGCTACTGTCAAAACTCGATGGTCCGGATCGCAACAATTTCAGCAGCCCTCCGGTAAATTGAAAGAATCTTATTAGGTTTGGAAGATTTCCGTTACTGTAAATTTAACGGACAATTTATTCATTATGCATTTAAGGATCAATACTTTGGATGGCACCTGAAGTTATCAGAATGCAGGAAGAAAATCCGTATAGTTTTCAATCCGATGTTTACGCGTTTGGTGTTGTTCTTTTTGAGCTTCTAACTGGCACGCTCCCATACGGTCACATCAATAACAAGGATCAAGTAAGCATTTGTACTCATCATTAACGAATGTATTCAACAATTCGGTTGAAAATATTTATTGTGAAAAGAAAAGCATATATTTAATTGGGGAAGGAATTGCGAAGATTTTAAAAAAATTATGTGTGACGTAGACGCTCATTTCGTAATTGAGTTCTAAATAACGTTGAGTTAAAATACTATTTCAGATTCTATTTATGGTTGGCCGCGGATACCTCAGACCAGATCTGAACAATTTAAGATCCGACACACCGAAAGCTCTGAGACGTTTACTAGAGAATTGCATCATGTTTGCAAGAGACGAAAGGCCTTTGTTTCGACAGGTAGAAAAAATGGAAATACTAATTTTGAATGCAGGACGTGCTCATATTCAAATTAATATTTTTTTTCCAGAATCTGACATCTTTAGAAAGTTTATTGAGTTCTCTGCCCAAAATCCATCGGTCTGCTTCTGAACCTTTGTTAAATCGTACTCAATTACAGTCAGATGACTTTTTATACGTATGTCCTTCCCCTAAAACCCCGATTAATACTCAGTTCGGTGCCTTTCCATTTTATTCTTCGGGTGCCAACATATAAAGCCCAATTTCGCCAAGTATACGGGATTCCATGGATTCAAACGTAAACCTTCCCAGTGTCGACTATCAGTTTGGATCTGGATTAGCTGTTTTGTGGCAGATTTGGGCTATACCTCATAGCACCTCAGCTAAATGTTTGTGCCACTCTATTATCTGACTCCAGTTAAAGCTTAGACAAGTAGTCCTTCCGTGTCTTCACAGGACACTCAATTTGCAGATCATTGATCACTTCAACGCACATTACTTAGGAAGTATTTGGTGGTGTACCATTTTGAGCGCACATCAAATGTACTTAAATTTGTAGTAGGTTATAGAATTTAGTTAGATAAAATAATGGAACACGTTGGATCTGGCGTGATGTGGTCCGCGTCGCAAGTTAAAACCACAAGTTAGGAATATTATAGTTCGACTAGTTCCGGACTTCCAGATGTCGGGAAACCTTATCCTTACTCTTTTTTTGACTGCAATCTGCAACTATGAGATCATTCTCCATAAATTCGTCTCATGTTACACAATCCGGTCGAATATGGTCGAATAGTTCTAAATCGCTATACAATCCAGTAGAACGTACAGCTAGCACGAAGATATTTTCGGAGGTTAGGGTCTACCTGGCTATTTATAAAAATCAGACAAGGAGAATTCCTCTTTTTTTTTGTCGACTTTTAGATTGCCTTAAGGCAATTTCAATTGCTCATAACGGTAAAATACAATTGAATGGTTTTCATCGTTTGAATCAAAACCTGAAAACAAATACGAAACCACTCTGTATTTTGAAATGAATTGATACTTGCAAGTTGCAAGTATGTTTCCCTCTTACAAACGATTGAAATACTGCGAAAATATTTGATATTTTTAGGGGAATTCATCTTTCACTTGAAACTTGAAATTCACTTAAATTCCGAAATCCAAAGTTGAATTTTTTGAAATTTTGACACCATGCATTTACGCGTTAATTAGTTGTTCTTGAATTGCCTTGACGTCAGCTAAATTTTCTATCGACGTCGTCTTTTGAATTATATACGATACTTTTTTCGTTTGACTGTGCCTAGCACATAATTTGTAATAGGGCATGCGCCCTTAAGTGGGAACTCATATGCTGAATAAGTTAAATCTTCTTGAAAGTTTTTGAGTATATGTCAAGCGTCCGGTGACCGGAAACTCTAGATACGGGTCAGACCTATCCATTGGATTTAGCTATTGTGTGTGAACCTCAAGTAATAGTACATTGTACTTACGTCATGTTCCTCAGATTTGAGACTCAAAAAATCGTATTAATAGTCAGAAAGGTTTGAAGTGAAAGCAATTAGTTTTTAACTAAGGAACGGCTAACCTACGACGAGATACAACGAATGGTATACATAATTTTACCAGTGGAATGTCTATAATCAACTTTGCTCACTTAGAGTCGGATAAATTCGCTAATCCGACGCTTCTCCAGCTCTGTCTGACTAATTCAAGAATAATAGGAGAGCTGGAGCACGTGGCACAATCAAATATCAGCTTATGTTTTTTTTTTAAATATTTTTGTGTCCTTACACGTTGCTTTGATTAAACAATGAAACATTATTTTGGTAGGATGAAGCTGGGATAGCAGTTTAGTTCCATTTTTTAGAAAGTTTGACATTTTAAAGACTGCTAGTACTGTTGAAGTAAAAGAGGGTTGATCAAGAAGACAATGTGAAGGTGTTTAGAAATGTGATAATCAAATTTATTCCATTCGACAATGATATGTAAGGCATAATTACCGAATGGTTTGGGTATTGCGCCGATCAGGAAATAATATAAATAGTTGTACAATTTTAGAAGAAAGTAGAGGGCTGGTTTCGCACAAAAATAGTCTTTGAGCAATGTTCAAATGTACAAATTCTGCAGATTTGCAATTACAATTTGCAAGATTCGAGTTATTCTTTCCGACTTGCCAAAATGCAAGTCTTGTACTTTTTTGATTCTCGAATGCACAATTTGAAGAACATCGCTCACTGGATTGTCTGTAAGGCAAGGCCTAGTTTCAGCCGAATCAGAATGAATCTAGTATGGATATCTTAGAGTTTTACTCTAGCAACGCAACGAGTCCCCCCGCAGTGAACTAAATCCGATGATTTACTAAAATATTAAGTCGACGTGTAGAATTGACAATTCCCAATCGTACAAACAAAGAATTCAAAAGTAGTTCATTGAGTAGTTAATTCCGTTTAATGGTAAATTTAGTACTGTTGTCACTGAAAATTAAAGAGTTAATGAAAGGGTCTTCCTTGGTGCAGTTCAATAATACCGTCTTCTTAGACCGAATTCTGCAATTAGACTGCAATGTTACTAAAAGGAGTGGCCTGAAATACGAGTTTATTCTCAAAAATGGTCTTGCCCATCATTTTTCTCCTCTAAAGAATACAATATGATCAATATGATTCAATTTCGAATGGACTTATTTGCCAGCCGCGCCTTGTACCTATTGATTGTGTACTTTAAAACCTTACAGTTGTTGTAATCGCTGCTACTTTGCTGCTTTTTTGTCTTAATTTATAGTTTTATTAGTTAACTCAGTCAAAAGTTGTCTGAGATTCTTAGTTTCTATTTAATAATTTGTGGATGAAACTAATCCTGGTGTAAACAAGACAATTCCTTAGTCGTCGGAACCGTTCGAAAATGTAGATAAGCAATGTAGTCATTTATTTAATCAAGGGTCAGTCGTGAGAGTCGCCTCCGCCACCCTAGTAAAAATTGAACAAATTGTTTAGTACGTAAGACAGATTTAATTTAAGACGAGCGAGCGTGCAGAGAGTTGGGCAACAAAGGAGGATGACGATGTAAGAAAAGAGACATTAATATCTATTTGACATTGACATGATCTCAGTTTGAATCGCTAGTTAGTTAAGATGGTTTTGCACTGTCGAATTGTTGGCCTTTGTGTGATTTATTTATGTCAGAATGTTGAGTGCGAGAATGAATTTCCATTCTTTAGTCGAGTTTGAGAGAAGGAAATGAGGAAGTGTTTTGTTGTAGAAGCCAAGATTTGAGAATCCGTCAAATAATTTCAGTCACTACGAATTGTCCTTTTTTGGGTAAAACTAGTAGAACATAGTAATGAACGACCTCTTAAGTGTTGCTCTCATATCCTACCGATTGATCGCACAAGATGGTAAATAAATAACCTATTCAATACGTAATCCTGATGAACCGCACCGCACCGCTCTCTTTCATTCATTCATTCATTCGTACATCCGACATTCGGCTGGCTGCTCTAATTCATTTGCATTACATGCATGACTGATTTTAAGCCATTTGCTTCCATTTCAAAAAAGTTGATAAATAATGTCCAACACCCTGTTACACCAAAATTAGTCTAGATTAAAGAACTTCCTTTATTACAAAACGAAATATTTACTTACAATAACTTAGAAATTACTAGGTCATGGCAAATCGTCATGAATCACAAAGTATAGTCAAGTGGCAAAGTATACTACAAAGTATTTGGTTAAATATCATTACCCAATTCCAATGTGCTAAATCTACTATTTAGTCAAATTGCTTCTCTTTGGATCTTGGGTCTTAGACTTATTGCAAAATCAAATTGATTTATTAGCTGCACAGTTATACGTTTGTTCAGATTTGAACTCTTAGGTTGACTATAAATAGTTGTGAAATTACGTGAGAAATAAATTATTGGAGATCTTATTGTTAAGTACACAAATTTTCACATCTCATTGTTTCGAAAGCACATATAAAATAGGTACAAAATTAGTCACAGACAGTTAGTGAATTCAGGAATGATTCAACATGCGTTACAAAAACAAATCGTGCATAAATAATATGTGCTTAATTATAAGGTTTTAAAACTCATCGTCCGAAGAAAAATAATTTGTTGAACGTGACTGCTCTTCCACAAATTTTGCCTGATTCTTTTTCCTCGATTTCTTAATGGCATTTGCAAATGCGGTCGGGCCTTCTACAGTCGTGATAGGATTGTCCCGCAGTGGTGTCGACTTTCTTTGGCGCAGGTTGTAAGTATGTGGTGAAATCGGCTGGAATTCACAAAGTTCGTGTCAATGAGTCAGTTGAAGTCAAGAGCATATGAAGATTTACATCGTATAAAATAACAATGTACAATATACTGCGCAATATTTAAACGATCTTACTGAAGCCGACGGTGAGAATTCCTTAGTGTTTTCAATATTTTGCACTCCTCGGGATCCAAAAAATCGTTCGAATAGCGGTTTCTTTTTGTTAACCTCTTCTGTCACGCTTGAATTTGTTTGACCAATTTCCTCCTTAATTTCAGCCAATTCATTGGATAGATTCTCTGAGTCATTAGTATAGTTGGAGAAAGTTGTATTGGTGGACACTTCAGAAGCGGCATCATTGATTTCAGGCTCTGCGTTCACCTCAGATATCTCATCATTACACTTTGCCAGCTTTGTTTCACTCAAGATTTGGGCAGGAACTGTAACTCCAGATTTGGATAACTCTGCATTGAATTATGGATAACGAACGTAAAAAGAATATAAATGGTTAAATTGTGAATTTAGTTGCAATTACAAGTAGTCAAGATTTCAGTTCATTACCAGTAACGAACTCCATTAGAATTTCCATACGCCCGTGTAGATCAGCTAGCATGTTGTTGTTCAGAGCCTGATAGTCGCGGTAACACGCAGCTGCCCAGATGAGAATTAGAACACCACACCCAGCCGCTGCTCGTCGAACAAACCAAATCCATTCTTGAATTTGTTCCTACAATTTAAGTAAGGCGATAGAAATTAATCACAGCCTTTCCAAATTCTAGGAAATGATTAAATGCTTACTGGGGCAAAATTTCTCTCCGACTTGTCCAAATAGCTGTACAAATACCGCTCCCCACCAAGTGACAAGATCGCAAGACAAACTAACCAAAACCGAGCTTGTCTGGTGCGTTGAGTAGCAGAGGCAATGAAACCAAAAATAAGCGAGATGAAGTAAAATCCCATCATATCTAATAGCGACATTTCTCCTTGAATCCACGATACCAATAGCTGAGTCCTTGAGAGCTTTTCAAAAATATCAGCAAAAATCATCCTGTGGTCATCGACTGAGACTCTGTAATGATATTTTAATATGTTAACGTAAAACTTATAAGCACACAATATTTGCATTTTATTCAATGTTAAAGTACCTGAAATCATCGAATATATCCTTAAATCGAACAACAACATTGAACAATGTGTTTTGATCCTTCATCAAGCCTGACTGAATTTTTTCCGAGTGTTCTTGGGACTCCAAAATTCTCTTCTGTCTCTCCTCAGAATCTACCAAATTTTGGGAAACGAACGAAGCCGTGTTTGCTAGCCTAGAAAAATGCAAAACAAAAATTAATTGATTGCTTGATTAGTTCAGATTATGAGAATTGTGGTAAAGAGAAAGATCTACAAAAATTCAGTCCTCACTTTTCCACAGTATAGTCTGTTGCCTCTCTCCAAATCTCCGACTGAAGAAAAAAACACATATTCTGGGTTTGGAGAAAGAAATCCGTAAAGGTCGTTCTCCCATACGCATCCAGTGCTTTCGTACAAGAATCAAGCGGAGTCGATTCGTCACAAATGATAGGCGGTGAAAACTTGGTCATTTCATTTAAGCATGAAGTAAATTTGAGTGCGAGTCGAGCTTGGACATCTTCATCCAATTGTTTACAAGAAACTGCCAAATTCTCTAGAGCAGCTTTCCAACATTTTCCAACTTTAGGCAATTGTGACATAGAGCGTAGTTTGTCCATATACTCTTTTCCTGCTAACGAAGCTTGGGACTGAATAGACGCAGCGCTGTCATAACTTGGAGATGCCAAAGACAACGTTGGAACAAGATTTACCGAGATGACCAAAAGGAGTAAAAAGATTCCAAACCCACCGACGACCAATTGACATTCTCGTTGCATTTTCAATTTTCACTCTTCAAGACACAAGACAATAATTTATGAAGGACACAAGAAGGCACGGCGGAGGCAGAGCAGAGGAGCAGCACAACAAATCCTTGTATAAATTGAATGACAAATAAAATAGGTTTCACAACTGTCAGCCAAAAACTTTCACTCCCTCACTGTCACTGTCAACTGTTGAGTGTGTAGTGCTACAAATTTCAAAGAAGATAGACAAATGTTGACAATAATTTTAAAATATCCAATTTAATTAATTTTTGGGCAGCGAATTAATTCTGGTTGTGTGGGTTGGTTTGGTTGGACGTGAGAATGAGAATGAAGAGAGTCAAAGAAAAATCGTTGAAGACAAAGTTTATTAGTTTGAATCAAAATCCGTGCTTCGCGCACCTAAGTAACGAGCAGAGCATAGAAACAAAAAGGAGCATAGAAAACTCGAGATTCCAGACTACATAACTGCAATGCAATCAACAGAATAAAATCTGTAATTTTGGTGGTGGTTGGTGTGTCAGGCTATCACTTTCTGCATTTTTATTCAATTTACATGTTTTAAATGTAGAGGCAGAATTATAAACTGCTTAGAGATTTAGAACTATAGCATCATTGTATGTCGGCGTGAAAAATCTGAAAAGTGATCGGTGAACGAAAGATGATGAGAACGAAACGATGAATTCACCGGGATATTACCGGGAATTTACCGAGAATTTACCGGGATTTTACCGAGAATTTACCGGGAATTTACCGGGAATTTACGTTTTTTTAAAAAAAGTTGCACAACGAATACGGAAACCATTTATTTCATGACTCATTTTTGCGTCAACGAAAAAGCAATTTGATAAGCAGAAATTTGAAAAGAATTCGAAAACCTGCTCAAGTGACTAAAAATGCAAATTCTTTTATTTTTTCACACCTTCCGCGCCGATCAGTGCTGCGTGTCTTTTCCGAAACTAATGTTAATTGATTTATAAGCCGGGCTTACTGGTCTAGCGGTCTAAGTTATCTGTACTAGATTGCTAGTCAGTTTGGCGTCTGATGGTTCGTAAG
>JAQGCM010001157.1:0-17042 GCA_034699705.1 Hymenaphorura dentifera | reverse complement strand
CGTTTAAATATGAACAGATACCGTAACAAGGTTAAAATAGTAAAGGTTAAACTAATCTTGATTTTCGTTGACACGCTATAACTTTTTCAATTAACTATCAAAAATTAGGACGTCCTCGTGGAAGTACAAACCGGGCTAGGAATGACACGTCTCCTCGTCAACCAAAGGAAAAAATTCCAAAGCCAAAGGCTACGGCGGAAACTCCAAGAAAACGACGCAAATGTGTCAAGAGTTCACTCTAAACTGTTGTTGAGGAATCTCAATCGGACCTGACGAATTCTGTTTAAATATTCGTGGCAGTGTTGATTTTATTGACAGTTGAAATATTATAATCACAACGAAATTATAAAATAGAATAACTATGTCTATGTGCTGCTTCATTTTTCATTTTGTTATGTATGCACTCTCAAGTCGTACCGATAATTAGTACACCTGCGCTGCACCTGGCCCAAATAAAGTTTGATTTGTTAGATCACTTACATACGAGTTCGAGTTACAAACGAATTTGAGTAACTATTTATTTGGTCAAATTATCCATAAAGGTACATCCAAAACTTGGAAATGCAAATAGAAGTGTGCAGGATTGCTTAAACTGCCTGCCTGTCCATCCAAACTGCTAACCGACAAAGTGGTTTACATGTACTCGCTTAAATTATAGACTTTCCAAATCAATTCTAAAGTATTATTCAAATCGCAAATGCACTCTTTTCCATCGGATGTGGAAAAAATGTCGGATAATATTCAAAATTTTAGCCAAATTTTAGCTTCACAATTGTCTACAAATGTATAATTACAATGTATCCGTAAGTACTGTGATCAGCCATTTCAAGGTTTCGCATTCGAATTCATTCAACAAAGCGATTGGAAATTGAAATTAAGGAAGGAGAGCACAAACAAAAATGATGCAAATATTTTCTACAAGTCTGTGTATTAGATTTATTTCTCAGACTTTTTACTTGCAGACTTACAATTTTTCCGCACAGGATGAATGAATGGTCTCTGGCTCAGGCAGGACACTTGCAGGAAATAAATAAATCAAATTAATTTGGGTATTGAAATTAACCTGCGATGGAAACAAAAGTCGTCGCTCGTAATAAATATATATTTGGAAGTTGAAAGCCAACAAATCACAAATTTCAAGCTGCTTCATTCCTAATCACAAATGAATAATGAATTCTTTCAGTTCCGACGTCTGACTTTACTTTTAGAATACTTAAATGGTCATGCCGATGATTACTCAACAATCCCTAGATCATAACCATAACCAAAAGCGCACTGACTAGGTTAAGATTAAACCTATTGAAGATATTTCGCAAAACGTTCAAAATTTTAGCATAATCTCTGCCTGACAATTGCCCAGCTCTTATTTTCCACAAACTTTTCGTTGCTCATTTTCATTTCCTAGTGGTCAGTATACTAATATTCTTGAGCCTTCTTAAATTTTAAACTGTCTGCAAAGCTTGCTATTCACTCAAGACTTTACTGGTAAAACGACACGATTGAAAAATTAATTTTGAGTCGGAAATTGAAATTATGGAAGTAGAGTCGACAAAAAACGGCGACCAGGCGAAACCGGCGGTCAAGGTGAGCTAATAAATATTTTATGTTTTCAAATGGATTTTTGAATGTTATGTAATAAATTCATTTTCTATAATTCTAATTTAATTTCCTTGATCAGGAACGCATCATAGGACCGTGTGATTGTGAAACTTTTAACTCTACAGGCAGTGATCAAAGAGCAAAACTAGTGAGCCGTGATCTTAAAGATGAGTCTGATATCGACGAATCTGGAGAAAAGGATGAAGACAAGGACAAAATTAGTAAGCACAGTTTATTACGTAAATGCAATGAGTACAAGAATCGGATTACATTTGCGAACGGTAATTGTCTACGTTGATTGTACGACGATTTCAATATTCGCAGACGTCTTAGTATTCTGTAATCGTAAATAATTACATTTTGCTGACGTAATTTCTTAATCCATCGCGTCGGATTGGAGAAAATTTTGGCAAGATAAGGGCTGAGGAGTGAGGATGAGGACTCAATTTCTGACTTTATTTATAATCAGTGTGCTCTCTGTTTCATTTTCAGGCAATCCTTCACAATGCAAAAATTCTGCAAATCCTGCCAAACAACTTTAATGTCTGCGTATGTGACGTTCCTAATAATTATAAGGATCCCGATTTTTTTTTATCCCAGGGAGGTTTACGTACCTCCAAACCGATTAAATATCAAAATGTACTTGGAATGAAAACAAAATTGATACAATTTGTACTCGTTTGTGTACAGATCTATTTCTTGATTTTTTTGTAATAGATAGCAATATGTGCTTCCAGATTTGCCTGCTAGTGAGACTGCTAACTCGAATCAAATTTTAAACAACAATAATTATTTAAGCTGAATACAATGGCCTTCCTGACAAGGACGGAAGTAAAGCAATTAATCAGTTTTACATCTCAATTTATTGTCACTGTTAAAGAAAAAATTATTTGATAAACTTAACTTAAAAGCAATTTGTTGGTCAAAGTCGGAAGTTTCAAATAAATCAATTTCAGAAAAAGTTCAATTTAGTTGTGAGTTGTGATATAAATTCCAATGTTCAAGAATTTGCAAATAGAAATTAACTTAGATTGGCGTGAAGGTCGGGACGAGTTCAAGCTAAAATCCTAAGGTTGTAGCGTTTGGAGAATTTTCGAAGCCAACTGGAACTTGCACTGAAGTCTGGCAATTTAAAAATGGTTTCATTCAATTCCATCGCTTTTTCTCTAATTGCTTTCGTTGACAAAAGTCGACGCCAGACTTGACACTCTTTGTTGACAATCCAAGCCGCCATTTCTTCCTCTAAAGCAAAGAATGATGGATGACTTGGTCCAACTAGTACTCCTTTAGGTCCAAAACAATCTGGTTCCAATCCAATATTCGAAATTGATTAGAGAATGTGAGTGAATGCTAATTCTAAAGTTATTTTATTCATATTTATTCTAAATACCCTGTTCAATTTGAATTTGGACAAGGTCCAACTTCATCCAACCGTAGACAGTCGTGCGGCACAAACGGAAGTGTTTAGCGACCGTTGCAACTCCGTGTTTTTTCGCGAAATAGACGACAAGTAGTTTGAACTCGGGCTGGTATCGCCCCTTTACTACTTCGACTTTGTAATCCTCCATTTGTGGATGATTATTATCATTTGTCGACATTTCTAGAATATTGTAAGCTCGGAGCAAATGCTGGAACTGTTTTTGCAGCAAATCTCGTTTAACTTATGTTGGAAAAGTAATTCACCTCTTCCTGTTCCTGATTCGTACTCACCCGGAGTTAGACGATGGCGTATGCAATTGTAATTACGATTTTTCATTTGCTGAATAAGTATTCAAATATTATCTTCATTGGCATGAGCTGTCGTTTTTTGACGACGTATTGTTGTTCGTGGATAAGGCGGTGCCGACCGAACTTTCTCTTTCTCTGGCAGCCACCATAAAAACAATTAAAAGCCTTGGATTGCTAAGGGCTTAAGAATTTTTTTATTAGCTTCGCAGTTCGCACTCGGTGATGATTTTCACATTTGTGTGCAATACAAGCTCAATTACAGTCATCATTTTGTTCCAAATTTATTCAAGTTTGTTAAGTGAATCCTATCTACATTTACATTATTTCAATTACAATTAGTTTTCGTTTTAATTCACCAACCATCCACCGATCCACCATGGCACAAACTCCGAAGTTCCGAACTTCAACTTCCTCATCTCAGCCCGGCCTTCGCTTTGACAGGCGTCCTGTACAGGTACGGTCTGATGAAGTTCGCGTCGATCAAGAAAGAGCCTACTACAAAATTGAGGACTTTGACACAACAAATCACGGGTCCGTTCCTAATATTCCATCAGTCCCATCTTCATCCCTCACTCGACAATATCTTGACCCTTCTGGCCAATCTCCTGACCATTATTATGGCAATCCTAATTTCGATCCTACCACGTATCCTTACGGGTTTTCCTCATTTTCCTCGACTTCTCACCCTGAAATTTTAAACCGTCCGGACCACGTCACAGATGTATGGGTTTGTGATAGTGACCCCATTTCGCCTGAAATAGTTGATGGTTTTAAGCAACCCACTGCCGGGTCTTTTGACATGTCGCCATCGCCCAACACGACTTCTTTGACGTCGCGGTCGCATCCTTCTCCACATCCGGTCAACATGGCCCGTCGAGATGATCTAAGCCATGTGCACGATACTTCGTCAAGAATTCGCCATCCACGGCGATCGCGAAAATCGCGATCTGGTCCGCTTCGTCCTTGCCCGCCCCCGCCAGCCTGGAATACCAACGAAATGTATACTTGTGCCACCTTCGGACCCCCCATTCGACTTGGATCATCCACTCCTACCACACCTTACCGTTCTTCAGCTTCATCGGTTCCTACCAGCACTTATGTAAGCCGTAACGATACATAAGACATAGGATTAATCAAAATCCCAGATTTGTCCAAAAAAGACAGAGTAACAAACTTTACAAAATTTAGATTTTATGCTCTGTAAATAGCTTTAAATTTTAATACGAATTTAGAAAAACAAAAGCATGAAAATCAGCAATACCGTTCGCTAGCAATGTTAAATTAAAGTAAAGTCACTACTTCCGTTCGGACTGACTCATCGTGTATACATAGTGCTTATTTGGATGAGTTCCAACTCACTACTTTTGATAAATTTAAGTCTACGAATCCAACTTTTGTTCAATACATACATACAAAATCATGGATCTTATCCATTATTATTATTATGTTGTCTTTATACGTTACGTTCAATAATTGTTATGTAAGCCAATATTGTTATTGCTTCTTAATTAAAAACTCCTGTACTTGTAAGCATGTCTTCTCTTGTCAAAATTTCTACAAATTATTATGAATATAATCTCAATCAAGTGAGCAAATTATAAAACTTTTTCAGCATCTTCTTCGTTTCTTTGGCACAAAGCAAAGGGTGATATTTGTGTTTATAATCCGGTTTTCATAAATTTTCAGCAAACCTAATAAAATATTTCTTATTGAAGTACAATGCACACTTCACCACGCAATTATAATGGCTAAAAAATTGGAGCATCAATCCAGCGCACTAATTAAGCGATTTTATTCAAAGTTCAACAATAAACTAGCAAAATCGGATACCATATAAAAGAGCTTTTCAAACACTTTTCACCCAACTTGCATATTGAAAGAGATATTTTGTTTACAAAATAATTTGAAACGAGCTCGCGACTAGAATCTGAATGGAGTGCAAAAAAATTATTTTGGTTTCTCCAATCACATTTTTATTCTAAGATTTGGTTCGAGTTAGAGTTCATTGGCAGGGGGTGTTCTATTTATTTATTGCTGAATAGCGATCCTATGTTTCCAGTCAACTAATGCAAATACGCACGCAATCATGAATGGTAGAGTCACACTCATGCATGGTCCTAAATAAAACAGATCGAAACAATCGAATAGCCAAAATAATATAGCAAAAACGAATGGCATGGATTTGTATATTGTATTTCTCAATTGTATTGTAAAAGGTGAAAACATAAAGCGACAAATGAATTAGTCTCACGCACAGCTCCAGGAAACTTTTTTTTGCTTTTGATTCGAATCATCATCTTCTGCGGGTGGTCCAACCAGGCAGTCTTTATATGTAGAAACTGCTTCATTAAATTAATGATTTTCGACAGTCGAAATTCGATCAAGCTAGAGAGTCGGGGAAAATAGTAGGACTTGCACTATGCCCTCTTTTATCTTTTACTTTGATTTTATAAGAATAAAATAGCGAGCATTTGCAATGTATTTTTCTAGGACTGGGGAAGATCTAGTTTTCTTTAGTTTTCTAGAAAGAATTGATCCAGTTTTCTGAAAAAAATATATTCAACTCTTCATGTTTGACTTAATTCGTTATACACATGTATTTTTTCATACTCAGTATTTTACACTGTTCAAGGGTAAATACAAATTTGACTTCAGAGCGCATAAATATTTTTTCTCAAAGTGCAAAATACGCATGATGCTAGTGAAAATACTCATTCCGAAACATTACAAGCAAGGGACTTGAAGTTGAAACATTTCAGCCTGAGCGGCAGTGAAGTAATTTACATGCAACATGTGAAGAATTAAAGACAATTTCAGTTTCAACATACTGGACAAGATCAAAATGTCTTCGAAAAGTTATCGACAAGTGTCTGCATTGAAATTGTAGGGAGGTTTGCAAAGTTTGCATACGTGGCAGTCAATTTACTTTGCCAGCAATTCTATAAATGAAAATTCAACAAAGTCTAACAGTTCGATGCAAAGCAAGTCAACTTTTTCATGCTTTCTCTTTGAGAAATTGCTAAAATACCGGGTCACCTGTGTTTACTAAGCTTACGATATTTCGATCACTGCAAAATTAAAGGTCGAAAACGAAACAAATGTGTTTACCTGTAGAAACTGTAATGGTACAAACAGCGTTTGACTCTGACAAATATGAATGCGCATACCAGCAATAAATAGGGTACTGCACAATGCATGTAAATTATGCCTCCGATCCGAACTCCAACACAATAGACTTGCACAACGGCTTCCTTCCTTTGCTTTCGCCCTCGTCTTGGATTTCTCTGCGGCTTACAAAAACTAGTTTCCGTCTGGTGATCCGGAATCAGTTTTGCAATGTCCGACAAACTTGAACCAACCGATCAAAGATTTTGCAAAGAAATTACACTTTTTCCTGCACACATTTCCAGCATCTTTGAATAAATTGTTTTGCGATTCTTTTTTAACTTTTTCCATTCTAAGTTTGAAAGTTAAAGTTTAGCTAAGTTCCAGAGAGAACTTGGCAATTATTTTTGTTAAATAGTAATAAAAATAATTAAGTTTACCATGTTCAGTGCAAAATTTTAGCTGCAAACATTTTTTCCCAAAAGTCCAAGAGTTTAATCAAATCCACATTTCAGTTCAATGTAGCACTTAATGAATTCATCAAAAGAACAAAGCTAATAAAAATCAATGTACTTGTGCACAACTAATTAAAAAGATGTCAGAAGATGCTCAAAATAAATCCAAGTGCAAGACCAAGTTGAAAACACCAGTAGAAGAAAAGAGTCCCGCTGCAGAGAAAACTAGTAATCTGAACATTCGACTGAGCCAAAACTCTGAAATCAAAGAGAAAAAATCTATCCGGTGGAGCTATTGTCTCAAGAAGGCCAGACCTTTGTTCAACTCTCGACACAAAATTAACACTCATCGACAGGTGAGCTAGCTATGCATCGACTCATTTCCTCTTAACCCAAGAATTTCATGTTACACCATCAAATTATTCAAATTAATTTGATTTCTCTAGAATTGCATGCATTTACTTCATTAACCTTGTCTCGCTGAGATAACCATGGTTAACCTAACCAACTAACCACACAATCCCATTTTGCTCGCATGAATCACCGAAATCGACACGATCTAATTGATCCCTAATTCACTTTTTCGGAGTGATTATATAAACACGTGAATTTTCATTCTAAGGCTTGCTTACACTAGGAGAGGAACCCATGTGCCCAATGCAATGTGCCATATGCCTTGTGCCATTTATACATAATGTACTTTGTCACTTTCTCTGTGAGACAAGTTTGACTGTTTTACTTTTCTCCCAATTTTATGGTTTCTAGTCAGGCGAAAGTGCGTGTGTGTGGCCGTGTCTTCAACGCAGTTTTGGCTGATATCCGATCCCTTGATTCCTACAAAAGCGTTGAGCTAAGGTGTAAAACATGATGATAAACTTGCCCTAAATCCCAAAACCTGTGAAATGTTTATTTTGCAAAGTCAACACATTCATGATGTACATACCTCCTCACGACCTCGAGTCAAGCCAAGTCTGTGCGTTACTACTTTGTAAAGTATAGAACCAAAATCCAACCCATTTTTGCAAAAAAAAATCCTCAGCTCAACCACCAAACAAGGGGATCAATATTTACTACAATACAAAGCTGACAAGTTTGCCAAGCTGTAAATATGCAAATTCTCGTCGGATTTCTTTTATTTAAGTGGCTGGGTATTTCGTGCAATTTTATTTACGATATAGGTGTTGCAAGGTAGCACATAACCTCTGTACGCAAATCTGCGTATTTTTTTCAAAATGAAGTCGAGTGATCTAGAATTATTTTTACAATTTGGAATTCGGGAATTTTGCATTTGGAAAAGGAATACTGTATGTGGAACTGAAATTTAAAGTCTAACCATTTTCCAATAATTGTTTACTCCGGTTTTTAAACCTCGTTCACCATGTTCTTAGATGCTCTACTTAGAATAATCCATGCACTTTCAAAAATTTGTAAAAAAGAACAAAAGGTTCTGTGAACTTTGTTTGGTTTAGGTTCAGCTATGCAGGGACAGGAAGGATACAAACTCACTATACAATTATGGCTCGCAACGGTTTATTTATTATAATATTTAACAAATTTACAACCTGTGTTTTTTTACGGCCAATTGCTAAAAAAAATTCTTCAATCCCAAAACCTTGTGCAAAACAAATTAGGGTGCGAAATTGTGGGCGAAATAGCATCTCAGGATTTAGAAATACGCAATGATAAGCATGCAGTGAAGTAATTAATTGTAGTTTCAATTTCATTGTTAATTTTGGCCAACCACGTATGTATTTAGTTGAATTTGATCTCAAGTCAGAGGGTTGTATTTTGATGAAATGCTTGATTTAAATTTACAGCAATCTAGTGGTCCAACAACTGACTGTGTTCAACTCTACGTGAATGAACCAAACTATTTGTATCGTCTTTGCATAGCATTTCCATTTGTGTGCAAGATTGGAGAGCAGACGGGCTGTGGGCCTGCCCTTCTTCATGAGGTACAAACACTAACTACTAACATGAAATTTCAATTTGGACTAGAATTTGGATTAGAATAATACTTATAGCTCTACCCTATGTATTCATACGTGACGTGATCACTAAAATTAGTAAATGCATTTTATTCTCTGCAGTGCAAAATTGCATGGAGCAAGACATGAATGAAACAACAGGAGGTAGTGAACAGGGTGGGTGAGAGAATATCGAAAAACGGTGCAAAAAAGAACGCGTTTAAGAAGTCTAGCAGAATTCTTCACTCCGTGCCACACGACATTATAGTGTAGAAAGCAAAATTTTCTTAATAGCCCAGCATGCTACTCGCACACACACATGAGACATGAACATGACACACGACTATCACGGTCAATAATACACATTAGGATATTAAACCAGCCAAAAGCTAGCTTTTGGTTCATTCAGGTAGTTTATTAAATTATAGTCCATGTCCATGTCGATAAATTTGGAACAACTTGCTCATTTTCTTACGGACTGCTGGACTCCTGAAGCGTGGGCGCCCGTGTCATGTCATGATTGACAATTCATTTTTTTTCTTTCACCTTACCTACACATTTGCATGCCGAGGTAGAACTAGAAGAAAATTAATAAAAAAAATGTAAAAAAAACATAGAAACTACCCAGATTCTAAGAAAAGACTCTCTACTCTTAATAGGTTAATAAATTTCTTAAAATATCACTCAGCGGTTGAGATTGACAAGGTTTCGAGATGACCTCGTAGTTTAATCGGTCAGATCACGAAACTGTATCACAGCGGCGATGTGAAATTGGTTCATTAGTCCAAAATGTCAAAATCTTGAAAATAAATGGACATGTTTATGTGACATTAATGTTACTAATGGTCTTAATCTGGATTTACATAGGTTTGCAAGGAACGTGGCTGGAAAGAATTTCAGACGAACCCAAGCGATTCTCAATTGTCAGCTCCAACTGCCGAAGGTTGGAATTTATGGTGGCAGTGTGGAAAAACTATCAAATCAGCCGGTCGCTCACTCCTAAGTTGGCAAATGACTAATTTTACAGACCACAAGTATAATTTTACAAGCAAAGACGTTTGTAGTCGTTTTCTTGCACGCTTGCAAAAATCTTATGGCTCTGGCTTTGATTTTGGGTATAGCTTTAAAAAAAAAGTGCAAAAGATTTCAATTCAATCATTTTGGTAATTTTTTGTGTAATGAAATTATGAATTTTTTAGACCAATGTCATTCAATTTGCCAAATGACTATCCACGCCTGTGTTCCGAACACTCAAAACGGACCAAGAAACAATATACGATAGCTGCTCTGAGGAGTAATTCAGCAGGGTCTCAGAGACGTCTTCATTTTCAAGATCGGCAGCTAACTTCCTTAGAACCAATTTGGATTTGCAAGCCAGTTGGTCGAAGTCGTGGGCGAGGAATTACAGTTTTTGATGTTGGAATTAATTTTAATTTTTTTTAAACCTTTTTCAAATGTTTTGCTAATGATATAATGATTTTTTACCGTTGAGACAGACCGTAACCAAAATCGGGTACCATACTCAATCTGTTGTGCAAGAGTACATTAGTCGCCCTTACTTGATCGGCGGGTACAAATGGGATCTTAGGTAGGAGTTAATAGAATTTTCAATTTGAGCTTTCAAAACATTGAGTGGCATAACAATTTTTTTATTCTTTGGAGACAAACATTTAAAATTAGTTTAAGGATTAAATGACAGTATTTTTTTGAGGAAAATTTCATAAAGAAAGCCTGGATTAAGGTCAGGTCAGGTTTATATACTTCAAACTTTTCGAGTAGCTTGTTAACGGTATGAAAAGTATTTCGAACTTCGCTCAATGGATTGCCAAGCCCCAATATTGACTCCATACAAAATTGCCAATATCAAAAGTTTTCTACTTTCGGCTTCAATGACATTGCGACCAAGCAAAGGTTTTTGGGTGATAATTTCTTTACATTGCCGTGAGGCTTTGCTAATCTTTGGAAGAATTACACAATCAAGGTGGACCAATTTTTCTCCATTTGAAATAGACTTTTTTATTTATGAATCGATGATGATTTCGAGTCACCGTTTGTCAGGAATGGTCAAATTCTTGACCCAAAATATATTCTCAAACTTGCATGTCCTGATATCAGATTACCAAATTAATTCTATTTGTTTATTTTTTTAGGATATATGTTTGTATTGTTTCAACAAATCCACTCGTAATCTATGCTTATCGGGAAGGAATCGTTAGATTTGCAACGGATCAGTTTACTTTAAAAAATTTGTACAACCCTTATGCTCATTTGACAAACACGTCTCTGAATAAAAGTAGTCCATCTTATCGACACCCAAAGGAAGTCATTGGAGTTGGTGAGTTCGTCATGAGCAAAACAAAATTCTCAAAAATTGTTCAAAGCCTAATCTAAAGATCTTACTTAAATGTATTATTTCCAAAGGATGCAAATGGACTTTACAAAAATTACGGAGACATTGGATTGACAATAATGTAAAGGATTGGTACTTGTGGCAAAGAATTTTAAAAATTCTCATCCTCACAATCGTGGGAGATGCTGACAACATTTCTGCCATGTCAAATTCTTCCAAAACTTTCTCTCTATTCGGATTTGATATAATGGTCGACAGTGGCATGAAGCCGTATTTGCTTGAAGTAAGACTTTGACAAACAAAAAAATCAAATTGGACAACTTTTTTCTGCCAACATAAATTAATTGTTTACACTTGAAATCTAAGGTCAATAAGAATCCTGCATTGGGTCATGATTGTGAGGTGGATGCGATTGTAAAGAAACCCATGCTCCATGACCTGTTTGATCTCCTTGGTTTACCAAACATTAGATATTTTGAACAAAATTTAGAAAAGTGTTTAAAAGGCGACGACAACAGTGAAGAGGATGACAACAATTTTAATAAAAGATTGCAGTCGTTGTGGCCCAGACTTTGGAACAATAGTGGTAGTAAGTTTTTCCCATTTTTAACAAAAAAAATACTGCAAAAGTTTATGAAAGTAGCAGCAAGAGATCTAAGAGATGTTTTTGTCCGAAAGTTGATCATAGAAAAAATGGAAATGGAACGAATTGGGCCAAGGCTCCGCTCCACCCAAGCTCTAGCAATTCTTGTCGAAGAGGCGAAAAAGAACGAGGAGGATGTGAAGTTGACAATATAAAAAATCCATATTTTATTTTGAATGGTGCTCCAGGAAATCGACGCATTACTCCACCAATTCTAGTCAAAATTCCAAGTCCAAGTAATTAAAGTTAAGAGTATGGAGTAGTACTGATGTTGTGATGAGAGAGAATGTTTGCAATTTTTTTCACGTACGTACTTTACTCGGTGGTGGGTGTCATTTAAAAAAAATTCAAATGTTTCAGTTGAAAACAAGGAAAAACAAAAGGCTAAAAATGAAATGGAGAGTGTTAGCAGTGGTACGCCGGGTTTGATGTTGGGTGTTCGAAACTGGGAAGAAAATTCTCCTCCAGAAGTCGGTGATTGGACTCGAATATTTCCATTTGTTGACAATGATGATAAAACGGAGCAGCAGAATAGAGCAGCTAGCGGGGGCGATTATTTATTAGATATACGAAGAGTTATGAACCAAGTAAGAAAAATTTGTGTTTGCTGACTTCAAAGTATTGGTAAAAAGTTTTTAAATTGCATTTTATATTCCACTTATGTACATTCAACTTGTCTATGGACTTTAAGATGAACGATTACATGAGAGATGCAAAACACATTTTCAAAGATCACTCTGTCGCCTCCGCTGCGAGTGATGACAACGAGTTGGACATTGTTCTGAAAAAATCGCAATTTTTGAACTCTTCTGTTTGGCATCCACATCGAAATCGAAACCGTTCACATAAAATGCAAATATCTTCATTTGTACCTACTGAAGCTTCTACTGAAGCCTAAACCATAATAGTTTTATTGTTCCAAATAAAAATCGTCTTAAACAAATAGTAATAAACAAAAATTATGTGATAATAAATACAAAAAATGTATCAGTTTTCTTTAAATTAATTCTAAATTAATTAGGAAATCAAAATATTCATAATGTACGCATTTGAAATGATTGCATTTAAGCTTGATTGTAATAAGATTTGCTTGCAATGCAATGCTGCTTTTAGCGAAAGAATCCAGGAAATATTCAAAGTAGGGTTTTATTTTAAAAAAAATTTGACTAAATTACTCGAGTAAACAAAGTTATAAAAATTAGGTTGTCAAGCGAGGTTAGCTGTTTCGAATTGCAAACTGTTGCAATAAACAAAACCATTCCGAAAAATTATTAAACTCACCTTTCAATGCTAGTTTGCATGCCAACCTCATGCTACCAATCAATTAATTGTTTGTTTCCTGATTGATTTTTCTCAATACTCAATTTTGAAATCGACTTTTTTTGATAACTACAGGTTTTGATCACTGAAAAATTCTACGAATTCTGAAAAAATCTCTATCGCGAACTGTACCGAGTAGTAACTCCAAAAAATAAAAATCGAATTTGATATTTCTCGTCAGCAAACTCTAAATCAGCAATGTCTTACAAGCCGTATGTCCGCCCAACCTTCGATGATGAAGATCTTACAGATGACGAGATGGAAGCGAAACTCAAGAAGCGCAAAATGCTTCAAGACCAGTCTGAGAGTAAAATGTGTGAGTTGGAATTTAGTTTCGTTTAATTCAAATGATTAATTCTCTAAATGGGAATTTAATTGTACGACTAATTATTTTAGCTGTTTTCCAAGCTGATGATTTTGATCGTGTGCCTCCAGACGACGACGCTGCAGAAGTCGCCGGGACTCCTCCTGATATTTTCGCCTTGGCACCAAACGAGTGTCCATTTTGCTCTGTAAGTCAAGCTGAAGCATTGCAAAATAAACTAAATCATAATTTACACATAAAAAAATTAAATACTGAAAAAAAATTTATTCACATTTTTCTTTTAATTAAAATAGATTGGGAGGCTTGAGAAGCGCTTTACTTTGTGGGGAATTCTTTTCGGCATATTTCTGTTTCCTTGCGGAATGTACTGCTGCTTTCTCACACGCATTCAAGTGTGTAACAATTGTGGTCAAATTATTGAGACCGAGTCTGACTAATTCAACGAAAATCTACAAAGAATGAAATATCAACAAGATCAAATTTAATTTTACGATTTGTACGTCAAAAAATATGTTATCTGCCGTGACAAAAATTGTTTGAAAGAAATGTTCTTGAATTTTTGGACTTGCGTTGCAGTGCCGGCACCTGAATTCCTCATTTTATTTAATACACAGAAATTTCACTGACCATAAACCATGAACTTGTATCTGGAAAATTTACTTTTACTCCTGTAATTTTTGTAGGGTTAATAACACCGCAAACAGCAAAATCCAACTTGACACAAGGGGCAGGGCCGCAACTACTTTTCGAGTTAACTCTAATATTGGACTTCCATTGTTTAAATTCATCCCTGAGTTGAATATTTAAGTAAGGTGGGAGTACAATCCCCCCAAACTGCGTAGGGATAACCCATACAATAACTCCACTTGTTGAAATCGGTGAGTCCCAGGTTGAAACAACAGATTGCTGATTTCCAATAATTCCATCCACCCATGCTCCAGATAGCCATTGTGTGGCAATAACCCCATCAGTCAAAAGCTCAGAATTGTCCGAATAGTTTGGAACTCTTTTGGCATCATTTGGTTTTGGGGTTAAACGATATGGTTTTCCAACTGAGACGCGATTATTATTTTGGTCAAGGATTTCAATTTCATCCATTAGGCACCAAGCGAAACAAATTCCAGTCACGGTCACGTATCGCCCTTTCACGTTGTACATTGGCAAAGAAACACTTCCATTTTGTTTGTAAGAACTTGCATAAGTTTGATAAACTAAAGTTGCAGCTCCCGAAGAAGCAGTGGGTTGGCAACTTTTGTCAGTTGTTCCAATCGCCTGCGGCTCACAATTGGCGGCTACCATTGCAGCCAGACTTGCCGGCCAATTTATTCCAGAGCTGGAATCTTTGAATGTTGAGATTCGCACGGTCGATATTGTATAGGCTTGGCCAAGATCCAAGATAACAGTGAATCTGGAGTTGATCATATTCCACCCGACGGATAGACCTGACCACCAATCAGCGTTAGTAGAAACCTTCCCATCCGTTAATTTTCCACCTGCAACAAACCCTAAATGCGTGTCTTTGCTATCCGAATATGTACCGGGGTTGGCAGGAATCGTGCCAGTCGATGCTTTCTGATAAATCGGATTGGCAATTAGTGGCGGTTCGAATTCAGCTGCAATCACTCGTAGGACCACCGGCCATGGGGAGTTGGCTTCTTTTGTCAATCGGATTGTGATATTTCGAATATCTCCTTGGAGCGTGATTGGGAGTGGAATAATGACAGCATTATAAGTTGGATTAATGTCGTCCGTTCCAACTCGTTGGGAATAGACAGAAGGACTTTTGCCATTAACTGTTATTGTTACACGTCCTTGCCACGAAATCCGATCACGTTGTTCGTTGAAATCAACACGAATTGAATTTATGTAAGCTTTAGGGGTTGGAAAAGCCCAAAATTGTTTCAGCGTTTGTGTGTCAATCTGAACAGGAGCCCAAGGAATATCGATTTCTAAGTTGGCGATACTGTCGCCGGACAAGTACCCTGCCAAATCATTATAAGCCCACCAAGAATCTCCAACGGCTGTGTTTTGATTTGTAACGGTATCGAAAATATCAGGGATCTGTCCAACAAAAAAAACTTGTGGAAACTTTGAAGCCCCAGTAAATTGTGCGATCGCTAAATATTGATGAGCAACCCAATTTTCGACTTGAGATTCTCCTCGACTTCGGACTTCGTATTCGAAGCATTGACCCAAACCTGCTGCCTTGTAGCCTGAACTGTAGAGGCGATCACCGCGAATGTCACCACCGTCAATGGATGACAAAAATGAGTATCGAGGCTGGACGACGACAGTATCAAATCCAAGGGTATTCTTTCCCCAAGCGTAAGGAGCGTCATAGTAAGGAACCCAGACAGTCTTAAGGTTTCGTCGGTGAATTTCCTGGTTGAAAAATTGGATAAATGATACATCTCCGGCTGGCTCAAAAAGATCTTCACGATGGTAGTAGGCACCGTAGAATTTAAGATTTTGCCAAGTAGTTTTCAACTGTCTTGATATCATTTGGTCAATGTACCATTTTAGAGCAGCTTGTCTATCAGCAGGGATGGATAAATCATAAACTTTGGAACCAATTCTTAAACTTTTAGTGTCCGCGTTGAAATAAGGGACACATATTGACACAAGAAGTTTGGACGGAGGTGAAGAAAATCCTTGAGAAATAAGTGACTTGATAGCGTTGTCCAGCGCTGCGGCATTTTGAAATGCAGCGTCCAAGGTTTGATTGAAATCCGTTTCTGTGAAACCACTACCGTAATAAATGTCCTTTCCATTTATGTCAACAGCTGTCAAAATAGTTGCGTCAAATATCCAAGTTCCAGTGTATAGGCCGGCGGCGTTAATTCTCATGACATGGCGCTTGAACGCTTCTGAAGAACGGTTCGGGTCATGGTAGATCAAACTGCTCCGGAGCCATTGGGAATTCACGACTTCAAATTACAACAAAAATCATCGGTTAGTCGAAACGGAAATTCAAATAAAAACATTGCAATTCCTTACCATCAAATATTTGTAAGCACAAAAGTGCAAACTTTAGTTGAAGTTTCCGGAATCGGACAGTCATTTCCAAAACTTTCTTATTTTGTGATTGATATTTACAGGCACTGGCACGAGAACTGTGATGTTGTCGGAATTGTGCAAAATGCAGCAGAAAGTTTTAAACGTTGATTATTCAGACAGTTTTTTAATAAATTATGTTACAAAATTGCTTCAAAATGTTTCGATGAATAGAATGCGTTTTAAAGAGTGTAGGCTGGTAGGCATCGAATTAGCAAATTTATTGCACCGTCTGAGATAAAGGCGTCATTCAATAGTTCGTAGCACATTCGTTAGTAACCTGCTCACCGCAAATTCTATTGAATTGGAAATCTAAATTCTAAACCTTTTCGCACATGACGGTGACTTTGAGTCGGCTTTGCATACTTACAGATTGCATTTAGCTGTCACTCGTGGAATTGAATGATGTCAATATTTGCGTGTCGGTGCTACTGCTGCCTATATATTGGTCGTGCCTTCTTGCTGTTGATTAACCCTCCAATTACTACGTCGACTC
>JAQGCM010001156.1:0-17047 GCA_034699705.1 Hymenaphorura dentifera | reverse complement strand
GCTTCCTCGGGGGAAGGAACTGGGGGAGGTGTTTTACTTGTAACTTTTGATGTAATTGTGATGTGATTGAAAATAAAAATACTATACAAACAAAAGTTGACTTTTGTTAAATTTTATGTGTTTTTAGTTCGAGCCTACTCAAAGCATGCATGGTTTTGCCATGCTGAGCTATACTTTCACGAAACACGACATTTCCTGAAAAAGTAAATGGGATTCAACATACAAATTTTCAACTTTCATGAGGTCCCCCCCATCAAAATTTTTTTGACCAAATTTTTTTTTGCCTATTCAGAGATAACAAAGATGGTACCATTTTTTATTTATTTTTACTTAATGGATCCCAATTTTTCAGGTCAATCGGCCATGATCACCTCGAGTACTTCCCTCGTAAGTTACATCACAGCATTTAAGTTGTATTTAAATATTGCGTGCAGTATTGCAGATCGAGTTGGAATGAGGGAATATTTGTGCTTTGTGTGTAATTTGCTTAAATTAAAAATGTGTATACCGAAATAAGATCCTTTCTAGTTTCCGAGTTCAAAATTTGCTTGCTCTTCTTGTTCTTGTCGGATTTAGCGTGAAGTTAGATTGCTTTGTTGTGCTTCTTGGCTAGGTCGATGTCGAAATTGATATACGATTCAAGATGAGCCAGCAAACTTTACGGTCGGCATTGAGCTGATTTCGGACAAATCAAGCAAGGCTTGATAGACTTGAATTTATCATTTCCAGAAAGTTTGGGACGATACGAAACCGATCTGTGACACAGTCTGCCATAGTTTTAGTTGTAGTAAGCGATTCCAAGTCTTGCCTTTATTTTGGTACAACCTTTCAATCAAAACAGTTCAATTAGATTTGAAGTTGATTATTGCATTTAAAGATAAAAACATTTCTAACTTACCGGTGGGTCATTCAAGTCCAGACTCCAAGCTTCTGCTGTCGGTCTCATCCTCAAGGTATCGACAATTCGCAAATTTTTTGATTTTTCATTGACAGATGGCAGACCTTGCAAGTAGTTTTACCAGTTGGTTGCACTGGTACTGCGAAAATATCGACAAGTCGAATGTGTATTGATGTCTGGTGTACATCGTCTCTAGTCTCTACGGACTCTTGATTCTAACCACCAAACTGTTAGGTGATTGATCTTTTATCAATCAATCAAGATTCACTAATATAACAAGACGCTAAACATCAGTAGGTATAAATACATTATTACTAATAAATGACTACTGATGGAATGTTTGGCTCAAAGGTCGCCCTCAACCAATAGTCAATAAATTCCATACAAAATTGGTGTACTTTTAAAAACAAAACAGTCAATATAACAATGGAGATCGTACTCACTGGCAAAAAGAATAAGACCCCGCAACAATGAATTTACTTCAGGATGTAAGAATTTGAACAATGACAACGAAGGACGATTGTCAATGCGGAATGCAACTTAAGTGGTCAGTGGTGGTCTGGCTGGATATTACATTATTACTGTAGAGGTTACTGTGTTCTAAACGGTATCGAATTTTTGTAAAAATTTGATTTATTTCGAAGAATACCCAATGACGTTCTTATTTCATTGCACAACTAATGCATTAATTTAAATAATTATTTATCTTATGTAACTTAAAGGGAGACGCGATTTCGGTCTGGCTTGGCAAGGTCTTTAGATAGGTGTTCAGCCATTCTAAAAATTTACCCCTAACGCCCAGCTCGATGAATCTTAGCAGTAGTAAAAGATGACTGACGAAATCAAAGCCTTGCTTAAAGCCGACAAATAGGACTCCCGTAATCGTTCCTTCATCACTAGCTTTAAAAATATCATTTGCCAACTTGAATACAGAGTTGAAAAACTTCATCCAAAACCGTGCTGTGCTCTGTGCTGGTGAAAGGAACCCAATCTGCGTGAAGAATCGGAGGAGCCGACGATAATTTTTTTTCCAATTTCAATTGATTCTAGAGGGACTTTGGCTAAATGAAATGTTGCTATTAAGTATTCAAGCATGCCTTGTCGACATCCAAGCCTTTCGGCTGTATTTTCTGAGACTGGCATCAATTTGGAGAATTCGTAAAATGCTAAATCCATGAAATTCAATTCTAAATTCCAGAAATGCACTTCCATTACGCCTTACGCCCCACGCAACGGAAAGGCATTATTTCAGAACGATTTATGATTCTTATCCATCAGTAGTGGTGTAATCTGTCGTTATTATTTAAAAATTAACTTTGGTTCACTTGGTCTTGTACACCTCAAGACGTAGTTGTTCAGCTAGGTTTACTGGGTATGTACCCTATTCTTGGTACTTCTCATACTCATGTTAGTTAAATTTCATATATCGCTGAGTACTCGTACATAATATCAAAGCTTTAAAACTGGACAAACAACTGAAAAAACTGATTGAGGCAAGGGACAACAATCATCGTGTCAAGTTTTCATAATCTCCCCTTCTGTTGTTACTTTAAACTAGCAGGTTCGGTACCGCTTCGCGGTACCTCATCTGCTTCTGCCCCGTGTAATTCACTTGTCGGCTCACCACCAACCTTGGTGACCCACCACCCGCTACAAACCAGCCTGCATGACGGCTATCTTGTCGTGTTGTCTGTGATATTTGATGGTTTCGGAAGAGTACTGCCACTCAAAGTGATCTCTGGCGATGACCTCAAAATTAAATAGTCAGTTTGTGTCATTTCATCACGCCAATGGAGTTTTTGGTTACAAAGATCACCCGTACCCGAAGCGCTAAACCTCGCCGAATTTTCCCCGTATTAAGAAACGCACCTTCTCCGCTTTTCCATTCCTGTCATATCCAAACCCAAAAATGATATTTTTTGCAACGGCGACTAAACGCTTGACTACATATTACCGAAAAGAAACCCGATTTTTCCATTGCTATCATATCGAAACTTCACATCCAAAAATGGAGTTTTTGCGTTTTCTTTGCAAAGGTCACTGATGATTAAAGCGCTTGTCATACCGAAATTCTACTTAACTAATCATGCCCTCTTGGGTTTTCCATTGCTCTAATGTCCAAATCCAACAATCCACTTTATGAAGTTTTTTCGCAAAGGTCATTGGTGACCAAAGCGCTTGACGTCATTGAATTTTCCGGAATGAAGTCCACCCATATTTGAACATAAGTTCACCCCTCGTCCCTCTCCACTCACCCCTCACCAAATATCTACCCCTCCCCTCGCTCCCACTCCTCACCCCTCGCGAGGGCTATCTCTTAACACAGAGGAGCTAAAGTTCACCCCTCACCCTTCACCCTCACCAAATATTTTACCCCTCACACCCCTCGCGAGGACGTGCAAGTATGAGTCCACCCTATCCGATTTTGCATTCCTGTAATGTCCAAATCCAAAAATTAAGCTTTAACGGATTTTTTGCAGATGTCACTGGTGACCAAACCGCTTGACGTCACGATTTTCCGAAAACCAGTATGCTTTTTCCATTCCTGTCATATCCAAATCCAAAAATGCTGTTTTGTGGATCTTTTGCAAAGGTCACCAGTGACCAATGCACTTGACCTCACCAATTTTTATTGAAATGATATCACGTTCCCTTCACTTTTAGCAGTCCTATTGTGTCCAAATCCAAAAAATCAGGTTTTTGTTTTTTTCGCAAAGGTCACCAGTGACCAAAGCGCTTGACCTCACCGATTTTTCCGAAAGGAAGCCCACCCTTTTCACATTTTCTATTCCTATCGTGTCCAAATCCAAAAATCCGGTTTTTGAAGTTTTTTTTGGCAAAGATCACCGGTGACCAAAGCGCTTGACCTCACCAATGTTTTTCAAAAACACGCCTAGGCGGTGCGCCAGAGCCTGGGGTTTTCGAAAAGGTTTGTTTCAACAAAATCGGCTGAGTAGTTTTGTAGGAAATAGCTTCCCCGCAAAAGTGACCACAGGCCTTTGACCTTAACCTCGAATTTAAGTGATCAGCCAGATACATTCCTTCAGTGCGGTCATGTCTAAGACAGAAAAATATTTTTTTTAAGATTTTTGGGAAAGGTCACCGGTGACCTCTAGTGTCAATCTGACCCCGGGTTTTCAAAAAAAAACCCACGCAATGACCCGGGAATTTAGATTTCCGAAAATGTTTGTTTCAACAAAATCGGTTCGGTAGTTTCGGAGGAGATGCGGAACAGAGAGAGAGAGAGAGAGTGACACACACAGAAATCTAGTCTCTTAGTATATAGGATATTTTATTGCGACTGTACCCGACTACACTATTTGAATAATTTTAAATCTACAATGTGAAATAACCTATTTTGAAAAACCTTTTCCGTAAATAAGAATATGCATAATGTAATGTGCAAAAATGGTTGATATGTATCCGTTTCCACATCCTTTCATCTATATGTATGTTATATGTATGTATAGACGCAGTTCAACCAAAATATAAGTCTGAACACAAGGTACTAATTTTATATAGATCGGAGACATTAAAAAATAGCTTCAGGAGTGAAATTAAGTTTTACTTACTACTACTATTAAAATAGTGAAATCGGTGTGATAAATCAATAAATTGTGTCCCTATATCTATTTAACAACTCATCGTCCCTAAATATTTCATATTTTTATTTACTTCTTAACATTAACGATCAAATGACAGCTTAAATTATATTGATTTTTTTTGTCTTATAGTACTTCAAATTATGCAATAAAATGCAGCACTAGATTAGATCAAACCTTGACCTTCCAATCAGCTAAGGCTAAGGTAATTAAGCGTTCACGGTCGGTTCTTATGATTTTTTTAAATCGGACTCGAGAAGGAGATTGATGACCCAATTAAACACAAAATCCAAGACGATTGGGACCATTGCATTATTGATTTCAAACCAAGGGCCATAGTGCCAAACAATTTTTTTGACCGATCTGACAAATTTCTTATCCAGCTCAGAATAATATTTACCTGGTCCCAAGAAGGATTTCGAGTACACTTCAGAGTTGTCTGTATAGATGCCCAGAGTTTGGAAAAAGGCCATGATCACTCCAAAGTCAATGATGAAAACGAGAGCATGAAACAAAATGGCTGAAGGGTAGAGTATTTCGTAGAGGTCAATGATTTCGTACAAACTGAAAATGAGAATGCCAACCCCGACCGAAGATAAGACCATGTTCCAATACGATATGAATTCCTCCAAAACTCGTTGGAGTAAACGATGAGCTCGAACCACAACTCTCCAAGCTTGCTTGGTCTCCTCTGATGTTTCGGGTGGAGGGCTGACAAAAAAGAGATATTAAGTATTTCCTCTGTGAAATACCACAGACGACGCTGAAGTCGATGCACTTAGTCCTAACCTATCTTTGGCTGAAAGCCATACATTTTATTGCTCTATGGTCAAATACCGTTCTCTCAATGCAATCATACCGATACATACCTTGTTGTTTTGGCTAACCATTCGGAGCCACAATTTGCGTACATGAACATGATAATGAGGAGAATCGCCAAGTTTGCGCAGTCCACAACAGCAAAGTAAATTCCGTACAGAGTGACGAAAAAATAAAATCCTGGGATGAACTCAAAGTAGCTTATCAACCAGCAAATCTTCCAATTTTTAAGAAGGAACCAGTACATTACCGGTCCGAAAATCAGAACCGTCAACTCCAGTGTGTAAATCAGAGCCTTTGCAAAATTCTGGTTCGAATCTTTCTTGATCTCATCCAAGACCAAACCGTGTAGTTCCACTACAAATTGCAAATGAATTAGACGGTTAATAAGATTCTTTAAATTAATATAATTTTCCGTCAAAATGTCGTGTTACTTTGTTGCTCGTTGAAAAGGAGGAGTCCACCGTTGACGAGGCTTTTGACGTCATTTTGAGTCGCTCTAATCACAACCATGATCATGGCTGAGGTAGCCAGAAATGCGGCAAAAAAGATTGCAACCATTTTTTCATAAGACGGAACACCCATAAAGATGATTGTGAGTGATAAATAAATTATTACACTGAGTCGCTGGTGTATATGAAAGTTATTAATGAGTTTGTAAAGAGAATATTTTTTGTTTGACAATGAGACCACGCGATGCCGAGTTCCGTCCCATGTCCAGGGAAGAATTCGAAAATGGTAGCCAGCAGTAAGCATTTGTTTCAAAATTTTAAACGTAGTCGGAGATATCATTCTGGTGGAAATCAAGACTAATCGCCAAAGTTCTTGTTATGAAAATAAAAAGATTTTCAGACCAGCAGCGCTGCAAAAATTAAAACATGTATAACGATGGAAAACCAAGAGTCCACTGACTGATGTCAGTGATGTCTTCCAGAATTTGTTTCAGGTCAGGTATCTGCGTTGTTGTGTCTGTGGATTTCCTGAATATTTATTTGCCATTAAATTTCACAGCCAGTAGTGGCTCAGAGCCACTGGCTCTAAAGAATTTATAGACGGTCGTTATTTGTGTTACCGTTTTGGCACATGCAATGGAAAGAGTGATAATGACAATTTAACCACATAAAGTAGCCCGAGAAAGATTCCATAAAATATGAGTCGAAACTTCCTTATTTTGAATTAATTATGATACCGAAATCTTTTTGCAGTTCACCCTCCCTTAGCGTGAGACATTTGCCAATACTAATTTTAGTAAACATTCGAATTTTCAATTAACTGTTTGACCCTTGTGTCTGCAGCATTATTATTCGTTAATAATTTCGCGGTTACGATGTATTGGTGTTGAGGAAGGTTTACGATCGCCAGCCAAGTGGCTTTAGAAAGTAAATACCTTAAAGACTTCAAGCAATAATTAATTTATGAGCTTATCTGACGGTCACCTTATCCAATGCAATCTGCCACAATAATCTTAGATCGCTCTGTTTATGTATTCATGAGAACTCAAATAAAGGCCAGGGTCAGGGTATAATTAGCATCGGGAATTTGTGGGTCTGTCTTGAAACATAAAAGAACACCCTTGCCTTGGCTTCTCAAACTTCACGACTGCCAAATTTTTTCGCAGTTGATTTTGATTGGCCGATTTGAAAATCATGGAATTACACGAATCAAAGATCGATTTGCGAAATTGAATTCCTCAACAGATTAGTGATGCTTATGTAACCTCTATGATTTAATGGAACACAAATGATAAGGAGATAAATTTGGAACTAGCGAACGTCGAAACAAATCAAACCGGAATGAATTTGAAAGGCCCACCATGCCTAGAAAACGATTTTATTTATTGTTATGCAAGTTATCCTGAGCTATACAGCTATGCTCAGCCTAGTGGGTTCACTAGATAATTTTTGCATGTCACTTGCCACAGCAAGGCAACTCCACGGGACGGTCAGTCACTGTGTTGTTAAGATGACAAAAATGGGCCGGATCTCATGGAAGCACCCAATGTGGAAGATAGATCTCTGAAAGAAAAGCCTTCAAAGTCAACGTGATCCCCGCTTTCTGGGATACTAGTTAGGGTCTCCGCTCCGGGGGGTGTCAATTCAACAGATTCTCCAGTGAAAGCTGAGTCAAAGTATCGCGTGTCTATCTCCGATGTAACTTGAGGTTTAAATGGTGGAGGAATCTTAAAAAGACACAATAAACAATTAACATTACCATATACCATCATATATGTGTTGCGATTGCGACCCTGAGAACTCGCCCTTCCTATTTGGTTTTGAGTTCTGGGCGATTATATCGCAAAAAAAGTGCTGGCGAAAAGTGTTTACCTTTTTCTGAACTAAATCCGTCCAATTAATAGATCTAAAAAAGGGATGTTCCATGACCTCCTGGGCATCGTTGGGTCCACTACCTAGCCTATCCTTTGGATTTTTCCTTAGAAGTCCACTTAGTAGATCTTTGGCCTCTGCTGACGTTGAGCTAGGAAACTTGACCTGTCGTTAAAATTGGAACATTTAATTAATATTTACATTAATTGAAAAAATAATTTGCGCTAATTCTCAGTATTCTCGTTCGTACCTCTCTAAAGACAATGAGCTCGAAAAGAATGTCGTGATCGCGATTGTAAAATGGGAGTCGTCCTATCATCATCTCGTACATGACCACGCCTATTCCCCACCAATCCACAGCAAGACCGTAGTCGATATCCTCCAGGACCTGTAACGAGCGCAGATTTTTTTTACAACAGACACATACAGATTTATTTGGACTGTATTTCTATTTAACACCGAGCAGGTTAGCGTATCCACTTTTGGATAGAATGAATGTTGGAGTACTTACCTCGGGTGCCAAATATTCAGGTGTACCGCAAAACGTTTTGGTTGTTGATCCGTACGTGATTTCTTCTTTACACAGACCAAAATCAGCTATTTTGATATGTCCGTCTTTGTCCAGGAGTAAATTTTCCAGCTAATTCACAAATAAAAGTTTGCATTTATCTTGCTCCCAAAAACTAAAAACGCAAAGCAGCGAATTTAGGAAAACCTTCAAATCTCTGTAGATGATTCCATTCTGATGCAAGTAGCCGATGGCAGAGATGATTTCAGCTCCATAAAATCGAGTTCTATCTTCCGAGAATGATTTGTCTTTGCTCAAATGAAAAAAGAGTTCACCACCATTCACATACTCCATTACAAAGCAAAGGCGATCCAGGGTTTGAAATGAACATTTGAGGGACTGAAATATAATTTTAGTCATTTTTAATGAATTTGCAATTATTATCACTCATTTTAACCTACAAGGTGATCCAAGAGATGTAACCGTTGGGAATCTCCTTGACTAACTAGCACTAAATCCTTCTAAACTATTCTAATTGAATCGTCAAATCCTCTTGTCCTTTTTTACATCACACACGCAAACAACGCCAGCCCAAATTGCTTCGAAAATATTCAACGAATTTTGTTGAACGAAATGGAAAGGTAAAATTAGAAAATTCGTATTCGAAATAGAATGGCTGCTTTGTTCAAATTTTGGTTTACTGTTCAAAAATTATTTCAAATGAACGGTTGCATTTTTGGATCACCCTGTGACTAGTTCGATTTCAAGTTTACAAACTTTTACTTACAATTAGAAATGGATGGTTCGTTGTTTGAAGAACACGGTTTTCTGTGAGCGTGTGATCCACTTCGTCCTTTTTTATGATTACTTCTTTTTTCAGGATTTTAATTGCGTACAGATGCCTGTTTGCTTTCTCACGGCATAAAATAACTTTTCCAAATGTTCCTTTTCCGAGCAGTTTTAAAAATTCAAAGTTTTCAAAAGTCTAGGCCCAAAAAAAACATTTCATGCAAATTCAGTTTGTTACAATTTTGTAGAAATTAATCAACTACGCTGGTATGGTGTAAATGGTGTTGTGTGTGACTGAAAATTCTTTTTTCCTTACCACTTTTTTCTTTCCTGAGGATCTTCCATAAGCCACTCCTTGCATTCCAAACAAATTTGACAAGTCCTCATTACTGTAGTCGTGTGACTCCCGGATGACGTTGTCTGAGCTGCTGATGCTAGTCATACTCATGTTTCTACTCCGATTGCCATCCCCGCTCGCATCTGCTGGAAGACCTTGAAGAGCCTCTGACACTCTCTCAATCGCATTTATCCAATTCTGTCGTTCAAGCTCAGATTCTGTGTAAAACGTTCGCTCAATCACTCTCGTCCATTGTAGGCCGCGAATAATAAACGTATATGGTTTCGGTCTGTCAGTCTTCATGATCTGACAATCTTTGACAGTAAAATTGTTCAGGGGACCTCCAAGTTTGTGGTAAGGAGGTTCATCTTTAACCTTGTAGCCGAGTAGGGAACCGTCCTCGTAAAGGTAAAAGTATCGTCGTCTCCAATTTCGGATAGTTTCGCCTGCAAATAAATAATTAAACACTTTGTCAGCGATCTTTCATGAGAGACGCATATCTGTCTGTGGACAATCCGGACCCCTGGACGCACCAGGGGCGGGTATTCCCCTATATTGAATTTTTATATTATTTTACTAATTGTAATTAGAAATTGATGTTTTTATTTGTATATTGAATATTATTGCTTTTTAAATTGCTATATTATTGACGTTTGTATAAATTTTAATGTCTTAGTGTTTACTTTTTAGACTGTCCCCGAGGCTTAAAGAACATGTTTAATTATGTGAAATCGGCAAGACAATTGAATAAAGCAATTATTCTAAATCTAAATCTATATTAGCATAACTGAATAATTATTATTCTTAACTTAACTACTGTTAAATGAACCCCTCGTTTACCTCTCTTATGGAGAAGTCCTTCCTTGACGACGACGTTGGTGTTGTCTTGCTGCATCGGTTGCTGAGAAGTAGATCCACTAGCTTGAGGAAGTTGACCTTGTCCTCCGCCAACTCCATCCTGATTCATGGGGGATGACCCCCCAAAACTCACACTCATTACAATGATTCAATTATTCCAGGTGTTAACTGCAAAGTGGACCGATTCAGTGATTGTTGTTGCTGGAAAATTCAGGGGTGACGAGACGAGTACGAGATGAGTAGTGCGACTCAACAACTTCTCAAAAACTTTAATCAAAACAACCTCCACAGAGCACAACCGCCACCCCAAACCACTCTCCAGCATTGCCACATTTACCCACGAGTTTCTGGCAGGATACAACTTTTAAAGATAGTTACTTCTACTTCCTGACGAGTTTTATTCAGTTGTTTTCAATTATGACAGCCAGAGTTGGCTGATTAATTTGATCAAAGCCTCAGTAATGAGTTGACATTGCATAAATTACGTAGCCGACAATCAAGCCCATTAGCCCAGAGTACAATAAAAATCAATCAAAGCAAGCATTTTGTACTTTTACGCATTTGCATTTTTTTGCACACTACTACCAGTTAAAATCATTGATTTTTCATTTATATTTTAGAATTTTTTGCAATGCGAAAGCGAACTCCGAACTACTGATTAATTTGTCTAGCAGTCGATTGTTATAGACATTGCTAATGCTAATTGCTAACTAGAATCAAGTAGTTCTTGTTGCACTCGCCTCTAGCTTTTGCATTGCTGATGTATGTACTTTGCTAGGAGTAAACCCAATTGGTTATCCATACAATTAAATATTACTCAAACGGAGCGTTAAATAATGACGGGGGTATAGCTCAGTGGTAGAGCATTCGACTGCAGATCGAGAGGTCCCCGGTTCAAACCCGGGTGCCCCCTGTCTATTTAGTTTTGCTAAATTTTGTTTTGTACTTTTAAGATTAGAATTATTAATATCCTAAATCCCAAGCACATCGTCAGCAAGAATATTTTGGTCTTGCAATTGTCCATAGGGTACGATTTTATTGCGAGAAGCCGTTTCAATTATTCACGTTTGCTACAAAATAAATAAGGTATTAAATCTCAAAAGATTAGATTCAGCTTTCGACACAACGAATTTATAACAAACAATATTTTGAAAATCTAAAATCCAAAGAAACTTTGAAATGAGTACAGCAAATCTCCTTGCAAAATGCTTTGTACTCGAATGGCTTTGCCGCACTTAACTTGGGCGTGCAGCAAAGCTCTTAGCCATATGCAGCAAAGATAGATAGATAGATAGATAGATAACGGCTTTTTATTAGGTCAATCTTTTCAGTAAAGTGACAAGTGCAGCAAAGTCCTAGACACGGCGACTTAGCCCTAGGCGAGTGCAGCAAAGTCCCAGACAAGGTGTTTCAACGGGGCTGTTTTTGTGTATGTTCGTTGGTCGTGGAATGTGGTGGTTCCATACTTCAATAAAATATATTTCAATGCTAAAAATTTTGGGACGAAAGTTTGGGTCGGTTGTTGCTTTTGACAAAATTATCCTCGCGACGCTGGCAAAATCATTTTGTAGTATTTGTTTGAAATACAAAACAGTAGTCTAATGACGATTTCCAGGAACAGAATTCATAAAACGAAACTGATTTTCGTAATTTTGACAAAATTAGCAATGATTTAAAACAAAAACTGAAGGCTAGAGCATCGTTTAGCATTTCAAACAAATATTGCAAAATGATTTTGTCAGCGTCGCGAGGATAATATTTGCCAAAATCAACAACCGACCCAAACTTTCGTCCCTTTCAAGGCATTGTTCCTGGTGATCACGGGCATCGGGATACATTCAAGGAGTATTTAGTCGGGTACAATGCTCATTGAACGCACCCCGACGCCCAGACTCGTGTTGATGAGCGTTCAGATAACCACAGTGTGGTTTGTCTTAAAATTCGGGATGCAGAGTCCAAGGACAAAGACAATCCATTCTCAAACTCGTCGACTGCTGTAGTTAAGCCAGGCTAAATCTCCAGTCTGTGTTCTGACAAACTAATCATTCGCCTCGGGTCAAAATGCTTCCTTGAGATGTCCACATAGCCCAAATGTTGCATAGCTGTCTGGAACAAAATGTGCTAGAAGATTAAATGATTTCTAAAGATGGAGTCTCTAATCCATTGCGAATTTTTGTTAGCTGCTCTGCTCTCTAATTCTACTAATTCCTACTGAGCTTAACTTTAATCTAAAGGTAGTACAATTTCTTTTCCATCTCCGCAAGAGGTTCCTTGTTGAGATGTTGGCCAACCAACATGGCCAATTTATGGGCATATTGACACATTGCAGGGCCACGAATTGCTCCAGGCTAGTTGAAGTACCGTCGGTTTCAGAAATAGTGTTACACGTCAAGGTGCCCCATCTCATGCTACTCTGGCAAGGCAATGGTAATGCAATGTGGGTTGTTGGAGTATCCTTGGGTTTAACACTATTTCAGAAACGATCTGTACATAAAAGCTATGCAAAATGAAAGTATTTGTAATAAATCTGGCTTTTGTTCTCCACTGTCTTCCGATACAATAAAATGCGACTAGTCACTATGCCCTGCCCCTGTCAAACTTGCTGGGATACTAGATAAAAGTCATGCAGGCAGATACCGCCTGGTGACTAGTGAAACTGAAAGTATTGTATGGTCAAGTATGGTTCCAGGCTGAGGATTCTCGGGATTGCCTCCTCGTTGTAAAGAGAAAAAAATTCTTTAATTCTCTTCTGAGCAACAATGTAGTTCAAAGAAACAGCTTTGCGAACCTCCAGTTCGTACGTAACACCCGATAATCCATATTCCAAAAACCCATAATACAAAAATCCGCAAGTTGCATTCTATTTCCATGTTTCTGACATGATTTTATACATTTTTGTTCACTTTTCCAATTGTCGTAAGCACAGTGTGTACAAATATTGTACCTTCATTATACATTTTTCAATTTTCATTAGTTTACCAATTTTTGTAGGGTTAAATAGTAATCAACCTAGTGGTATTTTAATCCACATGTTACCAAAACTTATAATAAGTGTAGACCTGTAGAATAAGCAGTGATTAATTATACATATCGTCGTGCTCTCGTAACATGTGTTGAGTTCCAGAGTACGGCCATTTTGAACCACAACCATTCAATCGTTTCTCAATTTAAAACATAATTAGAAAGTCAATGGTGTAGGAAAGTACAATTTCTAACATTTCTGGCAATATTTCGGGTGAAAGAAAAAGGAAATGTCCAACGTAGACACGCAATGGCCTGCAACTGGTCAGAAATAAATGCATGTAATTACCGCTCCTCTTCGGACAACTATATTTACCTGAGTGCAAAGCAATTTCACTTGAGATCGGGAAAATAGTCGCATATCGCACAACAAAGAAAAGAAAAATGACGAGACATATATTGCAAAGAAGAGCTATACATCGGATTTGCACAACTGTCAAGCGTAGGACGATGAAATTGGAGACGACGAGAAGAAAAAGGACCAATATGAAAAAAGATGGGATAACCAGTCCGCCGAACACGTTGTGATGCCTTGCATGGAGCATGGCCAAGCATCGGTAATTGATACTCCATTCTTTCCGCTTTTCAGCAACATTCCAATCGCCTTGTTGAACTTGAATCCTACGGAAGAAATTAGGACCATTTAGCATGTTTCATATGGAAAAAGAGCACTTGTTATTGTTCAAACCAACGGCGAATTATTCATAACCAACTCGAATGAAATGTGCTAAATATAATCAACACGGGGTATCCAAAACTAAGTAAAGAGAAGTGAAGATGTAAGCCGGTAAATTTTTAACTGTTAACCCGCTTACCGATTCTACTTTGAACGCATTCTCCGTGTCTTCGGTATACGAATATTCCTAACTAACTTAACCAGTTTACTGGAAAAAACCCTGCACTCACGCAAGTATCCAATTAAAAGGCCGGTAAAGAGAACGGACCAATCAGAGAGCTCCATAATTACGTTACTTATCTCGAGTAAAGGACGCGTTAAACTTTACGGCTGTACGGATTTCTACTTGTGTACCGCTTTGCCGACGCTAATTTTTAAACCCCCCATAATGTATAAGGAGCGACCTTATACGTTGAATATGTTAATTTGGGAATATGATTACTATAGTGGAAAGTTTGATTATCGCTGGAACTTTAATTGAAGTAAACTTTGGTCAAGCCTTGTAATAGAAACTTTCAAAATTGGGTTAAATCGTGTGCTCATTTCTGATTTTTGAATTTAAACCACTACTTGCCCAAATCTTCCATTTCGGGTCATTGGTCAAACTAACTGTTACATGCACATATTAGAGTCTAATTTTTAACCGCTCTTACACAAGTTCGTCCAGAACAAATTGACATCCAAAAACGGCAACCAGAATAATACTTGCGGTCGACGTTATGGCAAACACGTCTTGACAACCTATGAAAACTTGAAAGCATCCGTAAAAAATTATAGATGGGATTGAACTATGACGTCCTTCAAAATCGCAAACAGGAAGGATTGGAGCGAGAATATGGTATTGGCATTTGACAAGATATAAGACAATGTAAATGCATTTCATGATCCACATGAGGCCAAAAAATATCAACATCAGTACGACGCATATTTTGTCCGACTTGTGTTTTTTCCTAGAAATCTGGCCATCATAACTTCGAAACGAATAGAAATAGGCTAGAATCATGTTCCAAGTCTCTGCAGCCTCCTGAGATTTCAAATGCATGTTGATCTGAAAAATTGTCGACATTACGCCAATCAAACCAATTATGACGCGAAACGAACCGATCCGATCATTGATGCTGAACGTCCCATTGTAAATGTCCACACATATGCTACCAGTTTTTGCTAAGTTTGTCAAAATCATCAAGGAGAGAGTTAGACGACTTGCGATTCTGTGCCACAATGAAGTCTCGACTATCAAGTTTTGCTCCTGATTTTCAATACAACGGAAAGGGGACGCGAGGCAATAGTAGCCGTAAGTTTTGACAGAAACTATAATCCGTTTAGTAATGCTGAGTCCTACGTTTTCGGTTCCAGTTGTGTCCGAGCTGTCAGAATGTCTTTGTGCAAAACTTTTCATGGTGTCTCTGGCATTTCTGAGCCAGGGCACTCCAACTGCATTCCGGATCTATAAATGAAGATAATGTATTTATGTCGTTAACAAGTTTGGAAAATTATTACCTTAGAATACATTCCTCTTTGGCTTGAAATCTGGAATTCCGCCATTTTGTTTATCTGAATTTGACAAGAAATCTTATTCAAGGCTCCAAATTATCTTGAGTAAATATTTTTGCGTCTTAATTCTGCTGTGGTTTGACATCGAATGCTCGCAATCCTATAAGAATATTGCTTTTAACTCTTTGAATAAGTAAAACTATATTGACCTTCTCCAGCATTGCATTGAAGTAGATTAAATTTAAATATTGTAATACGTTTCAGTCAGTCAGAGCTCCAAGCACACTTGATTAAGCATGAAAAAAGTATAGCTCCTCTTCTCGACGCTATTAATTTTCTCGTGAATTGTTTCCAACTGTTTTTTTTTCATTATTCTTTGAGGATAACAAGTCGAATGATATTCCATTCGGATTAAATATATGCAAAGGAGGAGTAGGCAATTAAACTTTCAAAAATCTTAGCTCGAGCTCACGAGCTTGACGTGACGTTGTCCTTGTAACGTTTTTAAAATTTTTGTCCTTTCTGTTCTAGTTCTGTGCCTAGTTCACTGCGAGTTCTGAAAGCAAGCGGCTGAATTAGTTAAATTATTATTATTATTATTAAACCAAACAAGTTGCGTTAACTGTGGTTCGATTTCAAGTTTCATGCCAAGTCCGTTCCAACTTTCTGTTGGAAGTTATTAAAATTCATGATTTAAATCAGCCAAATGTTTCATTTAAAATATTAAATGGAAACGAAGTTTGGATAATTTGAACAGGCGTGCCTCAGGGTTTTATTTTTGGGACCAAGATTAGTAGTATGTTTAAATGACATAGACTTTGTGTTAGGAAATATTGAATACAATTATGTTTTTATTGTACTGGTGTTCAAGTAAGTGATTGGAAAGTTGGGCTCATAGTGTATTCATGAGTATCAAAGCTATTATTGATTACCATGTGCTAGTTCTCTGAGCACCCAAAGCTCAAAATATTTATTTTTTCACAAGCCTGCCCAAAACGTAATGGTAAATTTAATATTACGAATACAGCATACTGTTATTGATTCCTGCCTGAATTTTAGTTTAATTCGACATTTATGTACGTTTGGGTCTGATTAGCAAAGATAAAGTTTCTTCAGATCTAACAAGGGAGGGTTGTGACATGCGCAGAGCACCCAGAACCGGCATACTTTTTTCTACATTCTTTGGGACCCAAATAGCAAGAAAACATAAAAATTAGCCTGTTGAAATCATAATTTCAAATTCGTACCTCAAAAATTCAACAGGGTGGTGGGTCCCCGTGAAAAGTTAATTTTCGTGGGTTAAATGTGTAACGTTCTGTCAGTCAGTTAGTCGGTCAATGCTACATGTATTTGAAAATGTATGTTTACATGTTATGCTTTTTCTGAATATAACAATGAACTGGAGCTTGTCTCTTTCCACCTTTAGTTCAGCACGCCTTTTTAGCACAGCAAAGTCCCGGACAAGTGCAGCAAAGTCCTAGACAACTGCAGCAAAGTCCCAGACAAGTCCAGCAAAGTTAAAATAAAATGACCAAATGGGTCATTTCAGAGTAGGCACGAAACGGAGAACAAATGAATGTGGGAATTCAAATGTGATCTTGTGATTGGTGTGGTTGTGTTATTTGCTGATCTGGGCAACACTGGTATTGAATAAGATCCTAGCTCTTCTACCCGAAAAGTCAGTCTCCTTCTTAAACATAAAATTGTGCCGATGACTAATG
>JAQGCM010001155.1:0-17057 GCA_034699705.1 Hymenaphorura dentifera | reverse complement strand
ATTGTTTTTACCCGACTACATTTTTAAAGTACTGAAAATTAAACTAAAAGTGATAGATGGTTGGAAAGCCCGCATTGCAAACTATCCTACGGGATAACCTTTGTTTTAATTCAAGTAGCTGTTGAAGAAATAAAATTTTAGTTAATTTTCAATTAATTTTAAAACATACTAATTTTTATTTTAAAAATTCGAGGTATATGATGATCCATGCACCACAGTCCGGGGTTTCCAACAAGACAATGCGCATAATTTTCCGATCAGTACTTTTCAAATGAGATCATTCCGCGATTTAACATAGTGAGTAATGGCACACACGCCTTATGTACTCCTCTGTCCTTAAGAAAGATGCATTGCAACAAAATGCAACTCCTTTGAAGACAGTCTTAAAGAAAGAATCCTTAGCACACATTTTGTATGCAACTCGGATCGAAAAGTGCAGCAGGGCTGAGCAGTGTCTGTGCTTGCATGCATAGTTTTGGTATTTTACCACCAGCATCTTGGGATGCAAAAAAAACGGGGAGAAGCGGTTTCGAGTTGTTAAAGCCTGAAGGCCTTGTGAAAAAAGCACTGGATAGATTTTGGATTGGGTTGTTGGCAAGGAGTGTGAGGGAAAACTAGTTAACCCTATCAGCCCAGAAAGCAGCAGCATCTTCAATGAAGAAAGAGTTGGTTACTTGGAATTGGAATCTGAAGGCTTCCTTTAATATTAGAACCGGGGAATCGGAATTAGGCAACCAAGCCAACCAACAAAACCTTGGTCAAGAAAAATATGCAAGCACACGCAACTTCAAAACAAACTTGCTCTGCGTCTTCTTCTTCATCACCATTGCATGGCCGTGAAGACCCATAAAAAAGTTCCCCCTCCTCTGCAGAAAAAACTTCACAATGTGCAGTTGTGCATTTTATTTTCACTCCAACAACTTCTTGCATGCAATCCAAAAATGCACACGGCAACACGCAACATTATGTTTCTGATTGACTTTGATTTTTTTTATTCACTGTATTAACCATAGTAGCGGTTGGAAAACGGAATAAAAAAGTAAGATGGAGATGAGATCCCCCAACAATCAATCACCTTGTCTTAATGTAAATAAATATTAGGCAGGTAGTTTTATACGGGACTGCGTCCAACTCTGCATTTTGTTCCATATTTATGCTAACCAACCAACACACACATCTGACTATGAATTAATTTAAAAGTCAAAAATGTTGAGAAGTGTTATCTCATAAATGAGATTGCATTGATTTAAAAGTCAGAAAATAAAAGAAAGCATGTAGTGTTAGGTTGCTTGAATTTGTGCTCCTACCCTACTTTCTTAGATTCGCTCAATTGCTGGAAGCTTAGTTTTGTTGCCAAGTCGTTAAGCCAGAGTCAGACTTGGAAAGTTCTCTCCAGTGCAGTATTTGAAATGGTTTGAAGAATAATTAGTTTAATTTATTCTCCCCTTCTCACCCCAGCCCAGTCCCAATTCCAGCTCAATTAAATCTAATGATTTAAATTTAAGGTCAACCTTCCTTAGGGAAGAAGGGTCGGCTTCACCAAAATCAAATGGAATTTATAAATGTACGCGAGTGTGATGCCAAATTTTAAGAATCCTAATCCATTTAACCATTTGTAAAGATTCTAGTCTATATATTGAAATAAATCGAGGTTTAAAAATATTTGCAATCATATCTGGATTGAAGAGTTTGTGAGAAATAAGGATGGAAGGCAAATTAGGCAAGCAACAACGGCAAGGCAAGGCTTTCAACTGCAACATTCGACCTTCAGTGCGATTGCGAGGGGAAAGAACTAACAATAAGCTAATACTAATACAGTATTATCTGCGAAGTGCTGCAAAGCAGTGAGTCTTTCATACAAATAAGTTTGACAAAGCTCAGAAGCAGTCAGTGGTTGCTCCAACTTCGCAATAATATACTCAAAGGCTAACAATGCAGTTAAGGGTCCATGAGAATTCTATGTTGCATCAATGCTATTCCTCATCCCCTGCCTGATGCCCTTGATTTCGCAATGCAAGTCGACGGACTTTTGAGAAAAACAAAATTGTTTCTCACTCTGAGCAAACCAATATTTGGTTTCCTTCTGTTCAGATTATTCTGAATATCAATTGCAAGATCGTCTCATGTTCCATTATTGTAAATGCAGTAGTGTCAAAATCTAAAAGCCGAAGAACGTTGTATAAAATTTGAAAAATTGAGATCTGGTAGCCATTTGCCCGAAAAGAATTGTACAGGTTTCGATCCGTGGAATAGATAGAACGTAGATGGGTCAAAAAATTAAATAGAAAAGTCCTTTAAAGAGTTGAGAGAGTTTACCTGAGGGAGCTGTAATAATAATTCGATGGAGGCGGAGGGTGAGATAAATTCGGATCGAATGCCCTGGGAAACCTGAGAATGAAATTACGAAATCCATTGGCAAGGTGGTGAAGCATGACAAGCATCAGAGGACCCACCAATGCAATATATTCCAAGACTTGATTCGGGCTTTTTGACTCACGGCGACGGCCCCAACCTCGAACCATATATAGTTGTAGACTGTAGACTAAAATCGACTCTGAAAACAACTTACCTGGATAGCCCGAATCAGCAAAGCTATCCAAAAAACCTAAGGTAAGGAAGGGGTTGTTGCATTTCGTGTTGCAATTGCAACAATGCTTTTCCATCCAATCATTCCATGCTTCCAAACTCTAAGAATTGAATATGGAAGCACATGCACCTTATGCACAAGTAGTTGGAGTCAGCGACTCAAATGCAACTCCATTGTTTTTAAACAGTTTTTTTATTAGAGAACTGCATACATTGCCTAACGTTTCACAACAAGAAGAATTTAGGGACGAACAGGTTCTACTTTTTAAAACATTTCTTCACCGAACACTAAACCGGACTCAAGTCGCATAAATATTAACTCGTATCTCGTGTCCCACTTTTAAGTTCATGGCGAACCAGTCAGTCGGTCTCCGTCCGAAAGCGTCGAAGACTACATTTTGACAGCTCCACACATACATATGTATGAATATATGACAATATCTTTAGATGGAATCATCCAGTTTTTTTTTTATTATTGGAGTGAATTATTTTAGGACCTTGAATAAAAATAAAGCGAGTGTTTTGGCTAATAAATATACATGACTCAGCCAGCTAGCCAGCACCAACTTGCAGCAGAACTATTTTAAGCTGCACGCAGTCAGTTTAAAAAAGTAAAGAGAAAGTACGGCCGGCCTGAGATAAAAGAAACTGTTGTCCTTTGCACTTTCTGAGTCATCCCCTAAAAATCCATACAAAAATGCCATTGCCAGGTGAGGGAGCAGAAATATATTTGCAAACATGCTGGGCACGGACTTGACTCTCTCCCCAGTGCGCAGTGCAGTGCAGTGGGGCAAAAATGAGCAAGAAATGCTGCTTTCTTCGTTCAGGAAGGAACAGATTGACAACGAAGACGAAGACGAAGACAACAATGGAAGTGAATTAAGTTGAGGAGAGCAAGTTTTCTAATGATGATAGTAGGAGTGGAATGGAAAAGGTAAAAGTTGTAGAGCTGGCCGCACAAACGGGAGGATTGTTGTGAGTTTTAAGCCACCAACTCCGCGGGTCACCCTACGGATTCCCGGATTTCCAGATTGCCACATTGGCCACTGCATTGGAAGTGGGACTGGAAGCGTTTGCCATTGCCTTTGCCTCATCTCCTAGCACAACACATCCGACCGACTCACCGATCCCTTCTTGGCAGTGTTGGCAGCACAAGTTTTGCACTGGCTTTGGACTCCATTCCAACTCGACCATTTTCGCTCTCATCCATTTTTGGTCTCAAACATCTTTCCCCTCTTCCATCGCATTCGCACTCGCATCCTCCAACTTTTTTCTCTCTCTTTTTCCCTACTTGTGCTCTGTCGCTCTGTGGGTGTGTTTTGGTTCCTACACAGCCCAGTTTGTGAGCTGGCTAGGGAGTGGGACAGACACTTCTTGCACAGTCTGTACATTTTCTAACATTTTGGAGAGAGAGCGCAGAGTGACTGCCAACTGCGAAGGGGTAGAAGTTTGTTGGGCTTTTGGGGAGGGTGTAGGCAGGCAGGCAGGGCTCGGAGCGGACTCACACGACAGCCACAGCTTTCCTCAACATTCTGCCACTGGACCGGGCGGCAAGAGAGCAGGAAGGGTTGAGTTGAGTTCAGTTCAGTTGCCAACATTTGTTGTGTTCCTGGGCAGGACAGAGAGTAGAGAATATTGGCTGCCAGAGAGTCAGAGCGAGAGAGAGAAACACACACGAAGAGAAAGAATTCACATTGTAATTTTCTTCACCAGTTCCTCGAATATTTGCTCGTGTTTTCTCTCAAGTGTTTTGCATGCACACACACACTGCCACTGGCTCACAACAAGGCATCTGCTCTGACTCTAATTCTCGTCTGACTGGCTGCATCTCGGCTCCACATTAAAGGTAAGCAACTTTCTCCATTTATTGCAATTTTCTCTTTTTGACATTGGAATTTCTCTCCCTTCCGTCCTTCCTTCCTTCCTTGGTTCGTTGTAGTTTGGCATTTGTGAATCGCGAGCACCGTTCGGTCCGCGCATAGATCTTGAGAGGAGTCCAGAGCTCATTTTGCAGACAGGGGTGTATGCTCAGCATTGGCATAGCGTCTCACTTTCGTTCGCACGGGTAAGAAATAGTGAGAATTGAAGAATTGCAATTCGCGTGTTTGTTGGCGCAGAACGGTGATGGTTGGGGGAAAGCTATAATTGAAAGATTTGTGTTCTGCAGAACTGAGGAAAACATGGGAAGTTCTATGCAACAGTACTGTCTTCGTTGGAACAATCACCGCTCAAACTTGCTCCTTGTTTTTGAGCATTTGTATCACACTGAAGCTTTCACTGACGTGACTTTGGCAAGTGACGGTACTTCAGTGAAATGCCACAAAATTGTTCTGGCTGCTTGCTCATCTTTCTTCCAACACTTGTTCATGGAGAATCCCAAGCGGGACCCAATCATCATCTTGAAGGACATCAAATTTACTGAAATTAGAGCCATTCTTGACTACATGTACAAGGGGGAAGTGAACGTGGCCCAAGACCAACTGGCAGGACTTCTCAAAGCTGCAGAAACGTTGAAAGTCAAGGGACTTGTGGAGGATCACCAAAGAATCGTAGGGTCTCCGACCCCGTCACAACCGTCACAAAGGTCACCGTTCCCTTCATCACAACCCCCTCAATCAACGCCAGACTACCATCCAGCCGCCGCAGTCACTGCTTTTCCAAAGACCAACTCAATTCCGGCCAAGTTCATTCCGAATGACTCAATGTATGATTCTCCATACAATGCCAGTTATGCCAGCGCAAGCTCAAGTAATTTACCTGACAGAAATGCCTTGCAATTCCCATTGTGGACCGCCAACAAACCGCTATCCCTCTCGCCGTCTCCTCAACACGGACTTAGCAGCAGCAGCAGCAGCCATCACAATACCAATAACACCAACAACAATTACGAGAGCTCTCAAAGTGAGCCCGTTCCACTGAAAAAGAAAAAATTCTACAACGCGACCAAAGATACGCCGATCCTCAGAACCGTTCTTGGACATACTCCATTTCACACAAATTCGGAGCCCCAATACAAATCTATCAATTACTCCTTGACAAGCAGTCCACCGAATGGACCGATTGAACTCAACGACAAGGTGAGTTTAAGGCGGCTGAGCTAAATCAAGATAGCGGTTTCTTTCATTTATTACACTTTGTGTGCTTAGGGACCACTAACCTATAATATGGCTGACATGGTTTAAAAATGCCTGAGCGCACAACATTTCATGCGTGGAGCTAAATCAATAAATTATGTGTGCTCAATATTTGCAGGGCCATATGGATTCTCCTGATCATTTCATGGATGAGAGTATAAGGAGTGTGGACAGCGATAAGGTACGTCGTCTACGTTTCCTGCATCCAACTGGCATTTTCGTCTCTTTGAAGTCATACAGCTTTTAAAAGAGAGCCACAAAGCTTTGTGAATTATTTGATTAAGCTGAAAATGTATTTTTTATCTCTTATAGGTACATGAAGACAATCATTTATTTAAACTGGACATGGATGATAAGAACGGTAAGAACCTCGTACACATTTTCACACAAACTCTGCACAATCTAAAATGTGCATTCTCCTAATTCATGCTCACCTAACCTTGCAAGAGTCTTTGAGATAAGAACTGAGCGCAGACTAATAATTAGTGCAATGGAGACAAGGGCAGCTGGGGCAAGTTTAGATCTTGCAATGCAAATTATTGCAGACACATACATTACTGTCTGATAATGTCGCACTTGCCCGTTCTGTCAACAACGTCATCTTTCCAATAATGAACGCTCATTTACAACGTGATTAAGTTTCATTTTAAACAGGGCTAGGATATGCCTCAAGCCAAAAGCCCGAATGGAAACGATACAAACAGTACACTAGGACTGACATCATGGCAGCCATTGATGCCGTTCGCGGTGGCATGAGTGCCCTTCAGGCAGCTCGAAAATTTGGCGTCCCATCTCGAACTCTTTACGACAAAGTCAAAAAGTTGGGCATAGCTACGAACCGTCCTTACCGAAAAGGAAGTTTCCCCATGTCACCGTATCAAGGACTAAAAATGGAAGAAAGCTCAGGCTTTAGTCCAGAAGAGCCGTTGGACATCTCAGCAACTGGTAATGGAAATGGGAACAATAGTTTACATGGGCTTGAAATGGACAGCGACAAGATGGACTCAGACCCTGGCTCGAGCATCAAACAAGAAAACAGTCCTCCAGATGAAAAGGACTACTCAAATCATGCAAATGAAGTACATGCTGAGAATGGTTCGGAAAATTTTAGTAGCACTCCGCCCAGAGATAGAGATCCTTCTGAAAACGACGAAATGAGATCAGGGTCGGATTGACTAGACTTGTCCGTCAACTTGGTCAAATATAGGGGAGGCCTATGTATTCCACCATATTTTGGAAAGTTGGATTTGGTTTAGATTTTGTGCAATATTTAATTTAAGCATTGCAAATGACCGTGTTCGGTGTTCACTAAATTTTAATGTACCCAGAGTTCCAAATACTGCGGGGACCTTTTTGTAAAACGAAGGACTGATTTCTATTTACTTCACTCTGTGGGCAACGTCGACAAGAGAGTTAAATCACTAGAATTTGGCTAAAGACTTCACCAAGAGGGAAGAGGGTGTGTCTAGCTCTGGCGAGTCACGACAGATTTATTGTGTTCAGTTGTATATTTGCAACAATGAGAGTAACTTTTAAGACTGATTTTGACATGGTAGGGTAAATTATATTTGCGATAAACAACTATCAAGAAAATTTTATTTTAATTATGACTTTATTTTAGTTTTTTTTTTTGCACAGCAGAGCCTCTTGTCAAATACTGATTTCTTCCGTTATTGCTTAAGCCAAATGTTTTCAACACTCACTCTTCCCAAACACTTCACTTCAGAATTTCAACTTCTTGTAGTCTAAGAATGCATGCTGGAGAATACAATAATACTAATTTTTCTGATATTTAAAACAAAATTGCATGCTTTGCAATCTACCAAATACTAGAATTTAAGAATTTTTCAATATTTCAATTGTGACAGTTCAAAAAGTAATTGTTCAAACAAGCATGATGTTTGCATGATGAAGTTTCAGAGACTGCCACAATCTTTATAAGACTGATAAAGAACGACCTATCTTGTCTGCCACAGGAATCAATTTTTTTATTATATTTTCAATATTTGCAATGTAAATACGCGTTCAAAGTTGTTAGACTGAAAACGAGAAGAAGGGACTGAATTGTGTTCAACATTGTACATTAAGACTGGGAGCCAGACATTGAGGTCCACCACAAATTGTGTTCAATCATCGAAACCGTGCTTCAGTGCGGGGCCCGGATGAGCAACTATGTAGAGAAGAGCTCATGTGTTCAATACAAAACTAATTTTTTGATGTAATCAAGTAAAATTAAATTAAGTAATTTATCCTATATATTTTAAACTTCGTTTGAATCAGCTTGCATGAGTTGCTGCGAAATAATTAATTGCAAAACAAAGCACAGAGTAAGTGCTAAAAAATTTTGTCAATCCAGTTTATACGGGGAATATAACTGTAAATGTACAAAGGTTTGATTTTTTTTAATTGAAATGAATCGTGTGTGTGTAATGTTAATACTATTTTCAACTAAACTACCTCCTACATGCAATGTGTGGTGTAGTTTTGAGGGTTAACAAACAATTCGCGGAACTAGCTAAGTTTTCAAACTCAGGGTCAGCTTTGCATGGAATACAAAAACAATGAAACGACTGAACCTCACTAATTTTGTAATAAGATGATTTTTGTAAAAAAAAATCTAGTAGAAACCCTTGATCGCATGTAAATCATCACAATATTTTAGGAAGTATAATGAAAAGTTAGTTAAAATGTACTAGTTGTTCGAGCTTTACAATAATGTGGGCAGAATACAGGCTGAGATTATTTTGGTCCGCCTGCAGTAGCTTTGATATCACACATCAATCGTGTCTAATTACCGCAAAATTAAATGTTGAATAGTGTGCTAATGCTGTCATCTTGTATTTTCTAACCGTCTGTCTTCAAATTAAATGCTAAAGGATTGAGTATCATCATATGCTTTGGGTTTGTTTAGAAAAAATCGAAATACAATCGTGTATTAATTAATTTATACTTTTAAATACTTTTTCAATAATTATATAAATAGTTAAGTAAATGCAGTAAATTGTGTATGAACTGTATTGCATGGTATAGACCTATTTCAAACAACTTGACTGTAAGTTTGTTGTCTTGTTAAAATGCATGAGCCAACATTGTAAATAGTTTTTTGGAGTGAATCCCGGTGTTATTTTTTCTGGCTCCATCATTCGTCATACGTAATATTTTAATTAGCGAATTATTTGCACGAGAACTAACTGACTGTTGGAGTAGGTGCGAATGTGCTTATTGTATTTGCTTGTTGTTGACTGGTAGTCGAGGTTTTTAGTATTTTCTCTTAAGCTGAGCTGCGAAGGAGTTCGATAGCGACAAAAATATTCAAAAAGGCTGTTTGCTTGAATCGTCGTCAAGTTACGAAACCAAGTTTGTCGGAGCCTCAGAATTGTCTTAATTTAAAAAGCGTAGAGGGTTCTGTTTGAATGCAGGTGTAGCTTTGCTAAAGATAAGTTAACTCTTAGAACTTAATAATTATAATACATATAAAACCAATGTAAACGCAAATATACCGCGTGTCCCACGATGAAAATCTACCGATGGACAGATTTTCTTTGGGTTGGTTACAAATCGAACCTGACGAAAATGAATGAAGAAGAAACAAAGCTACTCTCGCTTGGCTATATGTCAAAATTACATTCGGTAATTTTTGTCCTTTTTAATTTTTGTTTCTGCTCAAGTTTGCTTTGCAACCAACCTGAATAAAATATGTACGCCGGTTGAATTTGTATCACTTCAATGGGGTACTACTTCATTAGAGGCACGCTATATTTTAAAGACTGGCGAAGACTGCAATCTTGAGTCGAGTACGACACCAATGTCTACCTCACTTTCGTATCCGATCATTCACTTATCAATAGTAATAAATTGTGAAACATCATTGCAAAGAAGAGATTCTATTGCACTACAACTAACTGAAATCAGGACGTTCAATTTTTTATCGCACCCAATCTACTATTGTAAACCTGAAGTCATTGTTACACATCACAATCAATTTTTGGAATTAAAGTTCTAAATACAGACTAACAAACTCATTTAACCTAATTTATGCATGTTTTTTTTAGCATTTTCATTTTAGCTTTTACGCATAAGGTATCTCAAGTAATTTAGCCGTGTGATACGAGAGAAACATTCCATGTAAATTGCTTCGGATATTTATGCTTGTTAACCTGGAATTTGAAAAATAAACTCATGCACGACTGCACTTTCTCAAATAAATGCGAGTTCAACTTTGCAAACTTCGATTTTTATTTTCTGTAACGTTACAAATACAATTATTTTGGTTAATTGTCAAATACATATTTGTTAGTCAGCTCAGCAGCACAAACCAGTAATTGCGTAATAATGAATTCAATCCAATGTATTAAGTGTAGGTTCGAATTCAAATTTATAGATTTTCCTAACAACTAGTCCCAACACCAACTCCAAAGTATTAAATAGTTCCAAGGCAAGATTAGTCAGTAGCCACCCTTTTGAAATCAGTGAGGAGGGATCAATACAAATTTAGGGCAGCTCAAGTAGCTTATGCAATTATGCACCAAATTCATCAATCCAGTTGTCGTCCGTGCTTTTGTTGGAACTTCATTGTAGTAGTTTGTAGTAAGCTATAGCTTTCCATCCAATTTAGTTCCCTCCAGTAGTGCAAGTTTTGTAATTTTTATGAGATTTTCTTTTTAATTCTGTGTTTGCTTATACCATTGCAGGCCAAGGTTTGATTCTTTGATCCAACGTCTTTAGGAGAAGCATCACCAACCGCCATTTTTCATAGGCGCAGTGTACGGTGAATGCTTAATTCCAAACGTGTGTGCCGGTGCTGGCGACATGTTCACCTGATTCGACCGAAAAAGGTTTCAATGATTAGCACAAGAAGACTACTTTTCTTTCACTGATTGGTGTTAAATGGACAGCAGAAATTGGCCATCCGAAATTGACCGTACTCGAAAATGGTATGAGTCTATCTCTACAAGACGCCTCGAGATTCCAGCCCGAACAGTTTTTATTTTTGCATTTATGATAGTTAAGAGCACTCTTTTTAACACCAACAAGCAAAAAAAAGTGGATTCGTCTTGGACTAGCCAAAGCTTTACAGCTCTTAAAATATTCAAACTGGAGAAAGTTTGCTTTCTCCAGTTTCTTGGTACGTGAGTAGCCTAGTCTTATCTCTAGAGCCTTTGAATAAAAAATTGTACTGAAATCTGTAGAATAACTGGGGCTGGTGCTGTAAAATATAAATAGAGGTGGCTTCCTCCAAGTGAACTTACTTTCTCCGGAGAATGAGCTCCAGGTCCAGGTTTTTTGGTGTCATCGCTGGGCAAAGTGGTGCGAACACTGAGAGAGTAGCTGGGAGCCTTGCTTCTCACCATATTCATATTCCCAGATTCATATTTACCAGGTCCAGGATTTGTAGCTCGGTAGTCAACTTGGTCTTTTCCACGACCTGGATAATATAAATTAAAATTGTTCCGTTTGTGTTGACACCCTTGCGTAGTGCTAGCTCTTATCTACTAAAAATCCCGTGTTACCTGAGATGGAGTAGGCCGGCGCTTTCTTCATTGTTCCTTCCGGGCAGTTTCCCAACACGGGTGGAACATTGTACACGTTTGGAGCTTTTTAATAAAATTATTAATCGACTTAAAATAATTTGCTCAAACACATCATCAAAAGTTGAGTTTTACCTGGTGTATTATTTTTGACATCAATATTTGTTCGGAGTCCAAAACTGTAGCTTTGACCGCGTGCCTGCGTGGAAAGTCAACGATAATTTCAAATAGTTTATTTAATTTATTTGCTCTTTATTATAGCTATCTCCATTTGGGCTGAAGCTTTGAAATATAGATGGGACAGAGCCAAAGGCAATCCAAACTTGAAATAGTTGATTTGGATCCGACTATTTTTTAATGCTATAATTTTAAAAAAAATTTCAGCCTGACAAAGAAGAATACAACTGGTTTCAATAAATGTATTAAATTTCTGCAGCAAGTAATTGCTTCATTCGCTGAAGTTCTTTTCTGACGTTTTAAACTTGTTAACCACAAATAATTCCTTCCAGACATTTTATTATGTACTTTATGTCTTAAGAGCTTATTGTTGCTTAGTTAACCTGTACTGCTGCATCCGACTTTTCTGGACAATAGCTTCCTGGTGCCGGAGTGATGAATGGTTTTGGCTCTGCGTGCCGATAATGAAGTGAAGACGAAGGTGCTGAAGCCTTGCCTGATAAAAATCGGACACACTTTAATGAGGCAAATCTTATTTCATAATGAATTTTGAGTCGAGTGCAAATTGCTAAACAAATTTCATTCTGACGGCAACTAAAGAAGAGTGCCTTAGGCCAGTAACCACCAAATCCGCTGAAAATATCTTTACCAAATCAAAATATGCATAGCTTTTTGCCGAATTGGCAGATCGCAATACTTAACTTTTGATTTTCGACAAATTCTAGAAATTCTCAACATTCTACTGTGGTATGAGAAAACGATCATCCATTTTTCGCTGCCACTGGACAAGCGAAAATCACAAAAAATGATTTGACTCCCATTCTAATGGAAGGCCAATGTCCATGGCTCAGTAATGTAGTTCTTAGAATTTGTCAGAAATAGAAATTGGAATATTCCGATCTGCCATTTCGGATTTTTTTAATATATTTTGTATGAATTTTCAAAATATCTCCAGCTTTGGTGTGTTAGGCCTACAAGCGCCCTTATAAGTAAGTGCTACTACACGAAAGCTACTAGGAAATCAATTAGGATTCAGGATAGCAATTCAAAAGTGTCTTGTTAATTAAATGAGTACCTTTGCTGCCTAAACCGAGGACATTGTAAGTGCCTGGCCCAGGCCCTGCATAATCTCGCGTATCGCCATGTCTATTTAGTAGCAGCCGCAGCATAATTATGAAATAATTAAAAACATTGTATTCTGTACATTTTTCGAAGTTGAATAAGCGAATTCTGATTAGAAGTACTGCTATCTATTTTCACACATTACCTACATCCGAAAGAAAAACAGGGCGAGGTGCTTTTCCCAGACATATAGGGCTTTCGTCCTGGAGTTTAATCAAATTCAGAATTTCCAAAACATTTAAACTCCATTCAATTCAGCCAATCAATTAAAGTTTACCCAATAATACAACTAGCTTCTAACTCTGCTACTCATTTCAAATTATTACTAATTTTACAGGAAGAAAACGCTCAATTGCGATAATTTACTAATGATTATTCTTATTGTTTGTTTATTCGTGGAAAAGAAAAGGTTTTATTAGCTGGAAGTAAATGCGAATGTCAAAACTCACCAATCAAAGACGGTAGTGTTACCCATGCTGGTCCAGGCCCAATAAATTCAGCTGCAATTGGTCCTCTCCTTTTGGTAGGAGTCCATGGTCTTTGCGAAATATATCCAACCATCTCTGCAGGTTACAACAATTATTAAGTATCTCACTGGCTAATCATTTGCATTAATTACGGGGCTAAATGAAGTACCATTCAAGATTTTATGATTCGAGATTTTAAAATATTTGACAACAAAATAAATATAAATTTTTCCAAAATTTCCTGGTTTCGCTTGTGAGACCTCAATTATCTCCTTTGATATGCACTTCACAAGGTGAACTAATTGAATGCGACAAATGCTAGCAGAAGTCATATTTTTCTTGGAATTCTAGGCACCAAGAATCCATGAAAACAATTTTTCAGAACTACCATAATTTAAATTGGTAAGGATGTAGTCTGTGTGCGTAATTTATGGGATGAAGGTTTGAAACAAGGAATTACAATGGGGGCGGGTGAACATTGAAATATCATATCAAAGATTCAACTCAGGCTTTGCTTAAGGCGACTCATACTATACTTTTATTGTTTTTGCAAAGGTCTTCCTATGTGTTTAAAAGTCCAAGCTAAAACCAAATCAGCAATGCTCATCTTCAATTCTTTTTGCTGATTTGTGATTTGCAAGCAATTAGTTTCTAATAATTTATGAATGGGCCACCGTACTTACATTTGTTCTCACTCAGCTCTGGTTTCCGACAAGCATACGTTTCATTTTTTGCCCAAAATGGGAGAAAAAACTCCTCCAACAAAAAAGTCAAATTCAATTACAAACATGAATCGGCAAACAAACTCTGTGCCCATAATATTCGGTTGTTGCAACAAGTTGATTGAATTCAGGTGTAGATTTACCCTACGTAGTGCCCAGTCTTTTGGATGCATTGTCGCGCAAAATTTACTTCACAAAACAAGAGTGACGAGTACAACAGAACAACAAAAGGTCACCTTTGTCATGAACTTAACTCTAAAATTGCCAAGATCAGTCGTACGTAGGCGGGAGAAGCTCATTCTCTACAAGGTCGAGTGGTCATTTGACTAATACTAATTTTTATCGTGATCAAATTATAAACGCAATATCAGATCTGGAAAAAATTATGCCCACTACACTACAATGCCAACGATTTTTTCTCCAGAAAGCAAAACTTTATGCACCTGTCAAAGTGGCCAATGAGTATTTTTCACGACTTGATTTCGAATAAAAGTTTTATCGCATCATTTATCTACTTTCGCAGTATACCTCAAGTGCCAAGGGCATTGGAATTTTTAATAGTTCAATATTTTGAATGCGTAAAAAGTTAGAGCTCAAAATAACTTGCCATTTGGAGCCATATTATTTTGTGGTGTGAGGAGTCCGTGCACAATGGAAATACTGAGATTGGTGGTTGTCCTTTCTGCTCACCTGGTCCTTTTCGAAGGATGATTAATGTTTTTTTACAACACCAGAATACGGTCAAACCTAGGAAATAAGAAAAAAAAACACGTGCGTCTGAAGCAATTGCTTTGATTGATGGAGATGTGATAATTCTCATCAGTTTGGCCGCACATTTTTTCATGGTGCGTAAATCAAAGCCACGCACCCATTACTGCCAATGTGCGGTAAGGTACATTTTTAGAAAATTCGCTTTACTCAACTGTCATATGGTTTTCCTATTTTAAGATCGTAGACGAAAAATATCGTCTAGAGCGATTTGACTCTGGGAGAATTCATTTTTCGATTAATCCTTATGACAAAAATTCCGACGGTTCTCAGGACGTAGTACCTGCTTGAGCCTGGCACTGCTCAATATCCGGGTGATTGTACTCGGGAGTATAGGGGGATGTGAGTCTTTGGAGACTCTGGACAAATTGACTCACTACCTGGTCATCAATCGACCATATCATGCGTGCTTTCATGTGTAAAATATGCATGATCTAGTCTAATCCATCTAATGTCAAACTGTTGTACAGCTCGCACAGGCAGTCCAGCATTAAAAACTCTCGTTTTCCGCACATTCTATTCACGGAGAAAGTGAACATTGGATTTAGTTCAAATCGATATTTATATACGCACAGAAAACTCTTTCTCCTGGAATTTTCTTTATTAGCTATTTGTTCGATAATGACGAACCCTTAACTTACATCGTTACTTATACATGAGACATCCTAACCTAATTTCTAGTTCTAGAAAATATTGAAATACAGCAAAAAATGCAAACTTGAAACGTCAAAAGTCAAAACATGTCAAAATGAGTAGGTAAAAAGATGACCAGACAAACTTGAATTGCATTGAAGTGAAGTCCGACAGCGCCAAATGTTTCATTGACAAATAAAAGGAGATGCCTATCGCTATCCTCGTAACTCGTAATAAATTAGTTTCACCTACGCTCAGCTAGCTGAAAAAGTGCTTAGGAAAAGGAGATGGAGCAAAAAAAAGTATTAGTCACGCGGTCCGATCCGTACTAATCGTAGTAGTTTGTGATGCGAGTCGGTGTGAATTTGCACAATTGGAATCCAGTGATGCTTGTAATTGCAAATTACGAATGTAAATTTGTTTAAATAAGGAGGCAGGCAGGGCAGGTAATAGGAATTGATTTGACGAAACTGATTTTTAACATGCAGCAAAGATAAGGGAAAGATGGAACCGCCCGCCTTAAACAATAAGTTATTCATGATTTATCGCCAAGTCAAACTCGTAGTCCAGTCAGTCTCTCCCAACAACAATTACAAAGCAACACTTGTGGAGTCAAAAAAAAACTAAAATCTTAATGAATTTTTATGCAGTTAGCATAAGGACAATAATGGCTTAAACCTCAACTCCTTCAATGAGCAAATTGCTGATTTTTCTTTGAAGGATAGGCGCTCAATCATTGAAAGTCATTCTGCGATTATTCATTCGTAAGTAGTTAGCAAAGTAATAGGGAGTTGGGGCAACTGGACGTAAAACTAAAACGTACGACGTAAACCTTATTTTTGCCTATACTGGTAATGTTATTTTTACGTTTTACGTCTTAAGTTTTAGTTTTACGTCAAGTTGCCCCAACTCCCTAATGACGAAAGTAAAAAGTGTTTAGTAAATTACAAGATGAATGACTCTCTTAACTAGTTTCCGTAAACTATTTCTTCGCAGAAAATTAATTTTATGTTTTTTTGCTTCCTGTTATTGCCTAGTTTTTTTTTGTTACTTTCAAGGCAATTTGACTTTGTCAAGTTTCTACATTCATTGCTCATCGTTTTGCACTGCTAAGCTGATAAAGATGAGCAATTCAAACTTTTACATCAGTCAATAGCTAATTAAAACACCATCGAAACTGAGAAATTAGTCTAGTTAATCTGCACTGGCTGTTGTGCGAATGGTCCAAAATATTTTTGCAGAAGACGCCACAAAAACTTTTAAATTTCAAATTATTTATCAATATCATTTTTTAGACAGACAGCTAGATAGCTCATTTCATTCGGCTACTCTTATCAAATTCTACGATTTTAAGCAAGACGGCCTTTCATCTATCAAGGGAAAAGATTGAAAAGGTTTCTAGCCGCCGGTTGCTTTTCCTAAGTTCTTTAATACAAACTTACCTATTCGTGAGCATTCGTTTGAGCAATTTGGTCCTGCAATTTTTTCAAAAAAAGTGAAAGATTTACCTTTGCTGCAGAGATGTAGCAATACAAAATCCGAGATTGCACAAAAGTAACTTCACTGGTGGTAAACTTTCGAAAAACAATTGCAAAATCTTCGGAAGTGTCGGAATGATTTGGCAAGAGAGGCTGACAAAGTTTGCAGAGCCGACGGACTACCTGACCGAATGTGACTGACGAATTCGAGGAGAGAAGATTGGATTGGCATGCACCGTGGATTAGAGTCGTCGTGTGGGCAATCGGTTCTTAAAATGCAGAATTGCAGAGTGAGGAGGACGTGGGGCAGGCATGCAGTGAATCCAAGGCAGAAAAGTACTGAATTTCAAATATGGTCACAACTTGTTCTGCACTTGTTCAAGCCAAAAGCCTATTAACCATCATGTCATAACAACAGTCACTAGTTTAGTTAGTTCCCTGA
>JAQGCM010001154.1:0-17061 GCA_034699705.1 Hymenaphorura dentifera | reverse complement strand
GGCCGAATACCGAATATTCCTATTCGGCCACTATTCGGCCGAACTATTCGGCCGACCGAATATTCGGGCCATCCCTAATGCTGACAAACGTTTGGATGATAACGTTGTGCGTTGTGGAACATTCATGAAAATTACAGAAACATGTACAACCATGTTGTGAAAATAATAGCAGTAACACCTGGTACAAAAATATACATAGAAATTCAGATGTTCTGTAACGAAACCGTTAGGATTTAGGTTGAAGTTGTTTTGAAGCTAAAATTGACTTACGTCGCACAAGAACATTCACAAACTTGAAGGACATTGGCCAGGCCAGGCATACACTATCTGTTCGAAAGTTAGTACATTTCCTATGCAAAAAAAAAGTTTCGCTAGAAGAGTAATTTTTTTTTTTCACAAATCCAAACTCGTGAATTATTAGTTGATTCATTCACATTAATCTTTCGTTCAATTTTCAAAGGTAGAATTCTTCAATGATTTCCGAAAAGACTTTTAAACTCTTCGCGTCGTTTACACGGTTCGCGTATACTCAACAAATCTTGCCGCATCACTATGATCCGAACGCTCATCGATTCCGACTCCTTCAGTTTAGAGAGCGGATCACTAACAAATGCTTTATCCTGTTTCACATAGTTTTTAGAATTTTTAGTTCAACTTATTTGATAGTTACACTGGCTGTATGTAAAGTACCTGCTTTCCAAATAGTTCCAGCAGTTTTGTTAGTCATTGGGTTTTCTTCTACAACTGTAATATTACTCCTCACACTCAACCGTGACTTTCTGAATGTCACAGTGAAACTTATAAATGCCTGCATCACGTTGAATGAATTTCAAAGTAAGCTTAAGCTATTGTTTCACATTCAAAGAAATCTAATGAAAAATCCAAGATATCAAAAATTTCAAATTTCGAATTACAAGTGAATTTCTACGACCTAACGACCAAGGACTTCCCCAAAGATGGAATCCATAATTCTTTAAAAGCCGTTATTCGCGTAGCAATCACTTTCTCAATTCTGATTGGTCCGGTCGGGTTGTCCGTCCTTAGCATGGATTGGGAACTGTTTTGGTTGGAGAAGTACCTCCATTTCCCAGGATCTCAACTACTTGCCTCAGGTTTCGCAATGTACGTCGCTCACATCGACTGGACTGTGCACATAACTGTTCTCATTTCAGTCACCACTTATTTCAATGTGACTACCGGATGGCTGGCAGAAAATACGTGGTAAGGCATATTTCCAAACTTTTTCCATTCTTTAGCACAGTTTAGTATTTTGCGAAGTATTTGATTGAAAAAGTGTGAGATATTTTACAAAAGCAAAAAAAAATACTCGCTCTCTGAATATTTAATTCATATTTACGATAGCCGAGAGTCGGTGACGTCACTGAGGAAGTACGGGTTGCAAATATGCTACAGGGCCCACCAAGTGTATCAACGCCATCTAGTGGAAGCCATGCAGTACTTTTTGCCTTATTTAGTTGTAGTTGTAATTAATGTTCCAATCGTCACCCTTTATGCACTCGTCACCATGTACCGTCACCTGGATTTGGCATTATTATGCTGTTTTTTACTTACTGCATGCGTAACCTTAATTGTGATTCAAATGACGGCCAACAAAGCTGTAGCTGTTAGAGATGCGTCCATAGCTTATTCAAATTCATTTAAGCAGCGAGATGTACGGTTTTCAAAACTCGACAAAGCGTTCTTCGGATCCGCCAAACCTATATTGTGGAGTGTTGGAAATTTTGTACAAGCTAGGAATTCTCTGTTTCCCCAAATCCTAGATTTTGTGATTAATGCTGTCATAAATTTACTTTTGGCAACGCGCTCATATTTTTAAATTCCTTCAGAATGTTGTTCTATTTCGAATGTAAAAATTTAGGTCTGATACTTTTTTTGAGCAAGAGTTTTAGCAAACAATTTGCCCCACTTAATCCTCATCGTATTTACCAGCAAGTAGTTGTAGAAAAGTGGACAAAATCATTCAGATTATGTGCGGTTTACCTATTGTATTTATCATTATTGCTCGCTACTGCCGCGATCATTCGCTACTTATATTTTAAGCTACTTTTTGTTAACCCTAGAAGATTTGTCGACTCTGTTCAGATATAAATTATTGTGCTTTTCCTCCTACGCTTTTTAATTTGGTAACAAAAGCATGCATTCAAGCTCGAGTAGAATCATGAAGGAAATGTTATGGAGTTCTAGATAAGCAAAACTATACAGAAATGTCAAGTCACCACTCACCACGTTCGCTCTTTGTAAGGAAGAACTCTTGCCAACGTTAGGACCATGCGCATCCAAAGCTGCACTTGGGTTTTTGTTTTTGTCCTCTCTATGAATTTAGTTTTGCTAAGCGCCCCGTCCTCGTCGAATGTAATAGATCTGGAGCTGAGCAACGTGATCGTTCGTGACACAATTCTTGGTTACGTGATGAATCAGCCCAAGCCTGGCATTGCTGTAGGGGAGAGATATTAGTTTAGCTGCGTTCGTCGCATGGAGGTCGCTGCGTTATAATGTTACAATGCACTTGTATTAATTTCTGATAGAGCCGCCTTTAAAACTAGTTTTTGAAACTTATCCGCCGAACAGGGCTATTACATAATACCTATACCTAGAGCGTTGCTTGGTCCATTTGTGGGGCTTGTTTCTTGGTGATGTAACGAAGCAGTGTTCATTTGACAGTTGAAAGTTGTAGTGCTTAGAGTAATTTTAGCATCGGCAAGTAAGCAAAAGAGGGAAATTAATTTCTCACGTTAGCTAAGTGCAGTCGACCTCCAGAAACGAGAGGAACATTGGTTTCGAAACCCAGAAGACACCTGTGAGGTAAGAAATGGCAAAGTAGCAGTTCTTACAAGCATGGATTTTATAATATTCCCAAGGCTATGTCATTTACTATTGCAAGCCAGGAAAGTTTTGAATCTTAAATTATTAACTAAAATTCACTTATAGTCGGTGACTTGTTGTGACAGTAATACGTACATTATTACTCCCTTCGCTGCTATTTGAAATTGAGTGGAAATATACATAGCTTAATTGTTGAATTTATTGCAAGTATTTTTCTGAAAACCTTTTAAAATGTGCAATAAGAATATTAAGAATTGAGCAATACGTATATATTGTAAGAATGCCTTCAGTCCCAAACGTATTTCAAAAGTACAAATCGGCACGACAACAACAAAGTTAGTAGAATTCCTCTCTACTTCAAAGATTTGACTAGAAAAATACTTTAAAAAGTTTGCATCAATTTCATTTTCAATTTCAAAAGCAACATTGCCAGATGATTTCCGAAAAGACTTTCAATCTATTGGCGTCGCTTACACAGTTCGCATATATTCAACGAACCTTGCCGTACCACTATGATCCGAAAACACACCGATTCCGACATTTACAGCCTAGAACAGAACGTTTCATTAACAGAGTCTTTATACAGTTTCACATAGTTTTTAGAATTCTGAGCTCCACTTATTTAGTAGTCACGCTTGTCGTCTACGATGTGCCAGCTTTTCAAATAATTACAGCAGTTTTGTTGGTCGTTGGGTTTTCTTCCACAACTGTAATATTGGTCCTCTCTTTCAAGCATGCCTTTCTTACAGCTGCCATCAAAATTACTAATGCCGGCGCAGCGCTGAACGAGTACCAAAGTAAGCGAACATTGTTGTACGTTCAAATTTATGATATCAAAATTTACATCAAAATTTAACACAAAGTAAATTGGTCTTCTGAATCCCTCAAGTGAATATCTACGGGCTAACGGCAAAGGACTTCCCCAGAGACGGAATACACAGCTCATTAAGCATCTTTGTTCGAGTCGCAGTCAGTTTTTCAATTTTGGTTGGTCCAGCTGTGCTATCAGTCCTTAGCTTGGATTGGAACTGTTTTGGCTGGAGAAGTACATGAACTCCCCAGGATCTCAAGTACTTGCAGCAGCTGGAGCAATGTACATCGCACATGTTGACTGGACCGTACACCTAAGTGTACTCATTCCAGCCACTTTTTATTTCAACATTGCCACCGGTTGGCTGACAGAGAATACATGGTGAGACCTATGTATTTCGAAATTTTTGAAAGGCTAGCATGTAGAACTTTATCCATTATTTAGCATAACCATTTCATAGAAAAAGGGTTAAGTGATTTCGTGAAATAAAAGCGTTTCAAAACAATACCTCTCGCTAAAGCTTTTAGTATCGATACTTAGCGGACATCTCATAATCCTATCTGAATATTGCGTAAATATTTTTAATAGCCGAGAGCCAGTTCCGTCATTGGAGAAGAAGTACGAGTTGCAAATTTGTTACAGACTACACCAAGTTTTCCAGCGACACGTGGAGGAAGCAATGCAATACTTTGAGCCGTATTTATTTGGATTTGTTATTCAGGCTATGATCTTCACCATTTATACCGTCGTCACCATGTACCGCATGCTGGACTTGATGTTAATATGCTGTTGTGCACTCACTGCATGTGTTACTTTATATATTACTCAAATGGTAGCCAACAAATGCATCAAGATGAGGGATGCGTCCGTAGCCTATCCAAATTCATTTAAACAGCGAGATACACAGATTTCAAAACTGGACAAAGCATTCTACAGATCAGTTAAACCAATTCTGTGGAGTGTTGGGAATTTTGTGCAAGCTAGGAATTCTCTGTTTCCAGAAATCTTAGATTTTGTGATCAATGCTGTCATAAATATACTTTTGGGGACACGGTCATATTTCGAAAATCTATAAAAATTTCTGTAGTCCATTTCTTATTTTTTTAAATATGCTGCAAGTTATAAAAAGTTTACTTGTTTCTTCATTGACGCTATTTCCATCAACCCCACCAAGTCTCGTGTTACAAACTAAACTGCCCTATTCTAGCATAAACAATTTGACACGTGGCTATTCAATTAGCTCCAGAAACACTTCTTCCAAAATTAAACTTCGGCTAGAAAAACTAGGTCAAGGTGAAGCCCTAGATCCACACGTGCAAGCCACGGCCACGAAATTTTCCACTTTTAAATTATTAACTCGAATTAACTTAGGGCCGATGCTTAGTTTGAATTATAAATTAGCATATGCCTCATTTTCGTGTCTGCTCTGAAATTGGTCATGTCAGCCAATCCCTTTATCCTAAGTATTCACTGGTTCCATATATTGTGGCAATTTTTATTTTCTATATTTTAAATATTTACACTATTTGTACCATGCGTGCGAATGGCTTGAAATCTACATTTCAAGAGCCGAGCAATGTTTAATACTTTGTAGGTACTGTCTTCATTTCCCAAGCTATTAAAAAAGCAAAACTCGACGAGACAACGCAGAGCACCCAGCAGTTAGCTGTTAGTAGATTTCCTTCACAATACTAAAGGTTTGACTAAGAAAAATAACTTTGAAAATTTCCACCTGCTTTTAAATTCAAAGCTAATTATACATATTTGAACCATGATTTCCGACAAGACTTTTAATCTCTTTGCATCTTTTTCCTGGTTTGCATATATTCAAAGAATCTTGCCGTACCACTATGATCAGGAAACACACCGAGTCCGACTCCTTTATCCCAAAGAACGTTTCATTAACTTATTCTTTATACTTGGTCACATATTTTTTAGAATTTTGAGTTCCACTTATTTGATCGTCACACTTGTTGTGTTTGATGTGCCCGCTTTTCAAATCATTCCAACAGTTTTGTTAGTCTGTGGATTTTTCTCCACAACTGTAATATTGGTCCTCACTTTGAATCGTGCATTTCGTACTGCTGCAATGAGAGTTACTAATGCAGGCACCACGCTGAACGAATTTCAATGTAAGCTATTCTCACATTTTCAAAGAAATCGAATCAAATATCTAAAACTAAAAAAAAATAATTTGGAATAAAGTGAATTTCTACGACCAAACGACTAAGGACTTCCCCAGGGATGGAATCTACGATTCTTTGAAAACTATTATTCAGGTCGCAATCGTTTTCTCAATTCTGATTGGTCCAGTCACGCTCTCCGTCCTCAGCATGGGTTGGGAGCTGTTTTGGTTGGAGACGTACTTCCGGTTTCCAGGGTCTCATTTACTTGCAGCAGCTGGTGCAATGTACATCGCACACATCGACTGGACTGTGCACATACCTGCATTCTTTCTAGTCACTACTTATTTCAATGTGACTACCGGATGGCTGGCAGAAAATATATGGTAAGACATATTTCCAAATTCTTAAGTTATTTGTGATTCCTGCTCCTGTGTATTACTTTATGCATTACAGTAGAGCCCGGCTATAGCGCGCAAGGCTATAACGATATTTTCTTAAAATATGATTGATTTTGGCAGGTCCCGGCCGTAGTCCCATAAGAATAGTACTAAAAACCTCCGGGTAGAGCAAGGTGGTTTATTACGATGGTTTTTAAAATTATGTGTTTTTGGTGGTCCCGCCGACTGATTTTGAATTTTTATTACGATATTTGCATGGATTTCAGGAAAAAAAAATCATTTTTGTTCAATGTTAATTTTTGTTATCAAAAAATTGTTCTTTTTTCAATGCAAACGAGTGCAGCCTTTTTTTTAAAATGACCCAGATAAAACCATGACATTCAAAGGCCAAGAGTGCAAAGATGGCAAGAATTCAAAATCTAGAACCAGTTTTGCTAAGTGCAGATATGACTGGCACTTCGAAGTTGGCAATATATTTTGAAAGATTGGCCAACGACTCAGACTATCGTAACTAATTACTTTCCGCAGTGCAAACCCTCAATTATGCTCAAAAATTAATTTCGTAGCAGAAATAAAAAGTACGGTTTTAGCGATGTTCTTTTAAGATGATGGGTTTCGAAGATCCCTTCAGCATCGTTATAACCGGGCTCTACTTTATTTATCATTATTGACCATGCAGTGAAATACAACGTAGTCAAATTAAAGCACTCAAGCCAAGACCACTCGTTGAGTGTTTTATTTCGACATGCAGATAATATCTTGTTCTGAATACTTAACATACCTATTTGATATTTGTCTTAGTCGAGAGCCAGTGACGTCATTGGAGAAGAAGTACGGGTTGCAAATCTGCTACAGGGCCCATCAAGTTTTCCAGCGACATCTAGAGGAAGCCCTGAAGTACTTTTTGCCTTATTTATTTGGATTTGTTATTCAGGCTCCGATCCTCACCTTGTATACAGTTGTCGCCATGTATGATTTATTGGATTTTATGTTATTAAGCTGTTGTGCACTCACGGCTTGTATGACCTTGTATTCAATTCAAATGGCAGCCAGCAAAGGTGTGGCTGTAAGGGATGCGTCCATGGCCTATTCAAATTCATTCATGCAGCGAGACAAACATTTTTCAAAACTCGACAAAGCATTTTTCAGATCCGCCAAACCTATTTTGTGGAGTGTTGGAAACTCTATGCAAGTTAGGAATTCTCTGTTTCCAGAAATCTTGGATTTTGTGATTAATGCAGTCATAAATTTACTTTTGGGAACACGCTCGTATGTCCAAAATCCATAATTGCTAATCACTATTTAAAAATTTTCAACAAAGTCTTTAATCTCACATCGATTAGAATTTTCTTTCTAATAGCCCAACTCTGTTAATAAGTTCGCGACACCATCTGATTGATGTGTCATTTGCGGATTCGAAGTAAAGTCGAGTTGAATTCACTCCCTTAGAGGTCATTAAAATGTACTTGCATCAACTTCCGGTAGACGCCTACCGATTGTGTTGCCCAAAACGACAATTATTGCTCGATCTCCCAAACAGGGTCTCGATGGGGTTAGACGTTAAGTGTAAAGAAATAGTGTCCTATTTTGCCTTTGATGGTGGAAGGTTGCCTGCATGTAGTGCTTTGCTTAGAGTAAGGTTAGCATAGGCAAGCAAAAGAGGATAGAAATATAAATTTCTCACTTTTGCTCTGCACATAGTCAGTGGTGACAACCAGAAGATCATAGATATTTGTTCGGTACACTGTAGTTCACTTGTATTTACCCTCCACCCATAGATGGCGCCCCTTGTACCTGTATATATTTGAGTCAATCCTATTAAATGCAATATACAATTGTGAATTTCAGTACAAACATTTTCAAAACCAATAAATCAATCATCGAACATTTTCGGGTACTATTTTATGAATTTTCAAGTCTTTATTCCGTTTGGCCACAATCCTACAACTTAATCCGATTCCGATTGACGCTCAGCTTAAGAACACAATTCTAACTATAAATCAAACTTAGGAATTTACGATCCCCTCATTTTAGTAAGCAGTTCTGCAGTTTGATTTTGTCGTAGTGCAACGAATAGAGCCTGTGCACACGTTATATCTAAAGGCACCAGCTAAAAGTCTGAGAGTGAAATTCTAAAATAATTGGCTGGTCTAGTCTAAACTAAAGGGACAATTTGCATAAAAGGTTTTGTAAAATGCTTGAAAATCGAAGAATTCATCATGTTTGGATGAGTATGTGATTTAGCGGCAAACATCTCGTGAGTAAGTCAATTAATGCACCTTTTGAATTGATTGTTTCATTTTTCTTGAGATTTTTTATTTCCTATTTGTGCAGAAAAAAATGACAACTGTAATTTAGAATTCGTCAAACCACATATATAGTTTCCAGACACGACATAAATGCTACCTCCATAATTCCACGCTATACAATTCAATGCTTATTGTCATATCTACGCTTATGTAATGTAACGGTAATAAAATTACCCAACCTTGAGCTTAATTCGTGAGGCATTGTATCAAAGATATGTGAGTTGAACTAGTGCGAACATTCTGAGCTCTAATCTTCTACGTTACTCAGGCATAGTCTAACCTCAAAGAGTACATTATTTCTAAGCGCACTGATTTTTGACTTGTTCGGGTAAATAACACAAGATCTCTCACATTCTAATGATTAAACTATTGTGAGTACAGTACGAGCATATACCTGGTGGCCGCAACGCAACGTTTCGACCACTTCTGCTAAACTTGTTAAAAGCAAAACAAAGTCTTTCACCCTTGAGCATTCAATACATAATTATTTAACATTAAACATATTTTTGTATATCTGAACGAAAACAGTGCCGTAGTACAGTGCAATTCGTTTGTGAACATTGTAGATTGACACGGCAACGTCTTTCAACAATCGTGCGAGCTTAGCTAACCATTTTTGGACCAACCGCTTAAATTCTATACATTTGACTACCAAACAAATGAACACACAGATGAGGTATATGATAAACACCGAAACTATATTCGAATGAAAACCCAGGGGTTCGGGATAAATCGAACGTTCCGTCATCTTGCGATAAAATGCAATTGTTGATTTTGAAATTCTTTTACCCTGCGCATCATTGGTAAGTTTGTCAAATATCCCGGCTTCAATTATCCATCTTGTTCGAATGCAGAGCCAATCTTCTAGTAGTAAGCTCTTGAATTGCCAATATATATTGTCATTTAGAATGGTTTGTTTGCCAACATAGAACGGTTGAGCCGGTAGAATATTTTTCCACTTGTTTTCTCGAAAAAGCAGTGGTAAATTACGAGTCGCACCAAAAAATGCAGTTTTGTTACACTTTGACAAGGATTTTTGGAATGTGACGGAAGGGTAGCCGACAGGAGCTGTGAAACTTGAGATAAGGTCGATAGGTCTGCTCCGTAAATTCTCAATATTGTCCCAAATACTATTATTATGCTCTGTAATGAGCAAGTCGTATGAGCTTGAATATTCGAAATATCTAATGCGCTCTCCAAATTCTACAATGTCCAAAAAAGTTCCATTCGCCATTAAAGTCAGTTTTTCCTTTCCAATATATTGATTTGCCGTCCAAGTCTTTGTCATATCTTCTGGAAAGTATGGATTAAACGTCAAAATGCCCCAGTAACTCATCTCTGTGTAAATTGAATAGTTTGCCTCGAGCACATCATCCAAATTCTCAATTTTGTTGTAGCGCCTTGGAGCAGTGAACTCTGTTACTGCAACTCCTTTGTAGGCATTTATCAACACAACTGACACGAGCAAAAAGCCTGACAGCGAAATTCTAAAAGTGACTAATTGGCCAAGTCTGCGGTTCACGTCTGTATTGTTTTCAAGTAAATGTGAAATTATAAGGAACAGAAATGTTTCATTCCTACCATATCGTGGGAACATCACATTAAAGCAAAAGATTGCCGCTGCTAAGGACAGAATGCCAACAATCCAAACTGCCGTAGTGTAAGGGCTCAAGTACGCAGTGAATGTTATTCTGTCCGCCCATGCATCGCAACTCACAAAATTATAATCCTCATTACCAACCAAAATAGTAGGAGGGGAAAAAAAGTCGTACTCGGGATCTGGACGACTGGTTATTTCGATTGAAGCTGGCAAAGTGTTTTGTCCATCGATGAGAGACTCAAGAATTAATTGCATGTGATTTTCCATTGATGTAATCGATTTGCCTTCAAACGACTCTTCTGTGTCAATTCCACTGACCCTCCCAATTACGAATAGTTGTAAAGAGTGGTTGCTCCACAGCACTGGGTTGAATTGCTGCCGAATTACGTCGAGGCTGGCTGAGATCATATTTTCAACATATTCCAGTGTCTTCGCGTTCCGGCATTCAAAATGAGCCACTTCAATAAGTTTGCCAGTAGTTTGCAAGCGGTACTTGAAGCATCGGAACACTTTGTTTGTGAATTGAGCAATCGCAATGAAAAGAGGAGGAAATAACTGCAGGCTAGGCTTCAATTTTACCACCATTTTGCTCCATTCTTGGGCAATCAGTTGAACTTGAGAAGTCACTGAACAATTTCCGCTCATAAACATAAGTGTTTTCATATATTTACTCCAGTTGTCTTTGTCAAAACTTAAGAGATAGCCCAACGGGCTATCCCGTACGCTCGTCAGGAATCTTGTTCTTAGAATGGCGTCCATTGTATTCTCATGCCAGTTTTCGACAGGCGTGCTGCACAGACTTGGTGGATACAGTACAAGATGTACTATTTCTTGAGTTGTGTAGCGAAATCTCTTGAGATGGTAATGATACTTGTATCTCGATTGCAAGAAGTACAAACGGTCTGTGTAATTGAAGTGAATCCCTTGCAGATCTCGATGAGTGGTCCATTCTCGTTTTTTGCGATGTAAAGTGCCAACGCTAAGCTTGAGTGACGGTAGGGCCATTCGATGGGATAAAGAAATGTAAACTGGAACATTTGTCTGTGTCACGACTACACTTTCTGAGGCAGTTGTGTTGAAGAAAACTAGGTGAATTTGGCTGCCTTTGAAATAGTTTACCAAAACTTCCACGCTAAAGGCATCCTTATTGCTCAGCACACAATTAATCTCACACAAGCTGAGCAATAAAATGCTCAATTTTAAGACTTTGCCAACTGAAAACTCCATTATTCTGGATTTGGTGTAGAGTTCTACTTAGACAGATCTATCTACTTGTGCAATGTGGGATGACAACTGAGCAATGGAAAATTCTAAAACAAAATAGATACGTAGATTATCGATCAGGTCAGTGGAGATGGGATTGGTAATAAAATATGCATTTTGGCGTTCATGAAGTGGCAAACTCACGAGGGAAGTCTCCTAGGTTCAACACACAGATTCGGTCGAAATAATTTTTTTATGCAAGTAAATACATCAAAATGAAATGAAAAGGTGAAATTGGATTTTTTCCGACGGGCATCCAAAGTCGCTCGGTAAATTTTTGGTTGGGATAACCTCATATGACCCAACGCATTAGGAATGAACCGAAGGTGTCTCAGAGTCGCCATCAATGCATTTGGCCATAAGGGTCATCATGTTCAAAAATTTGCCGGGCGACTTTGGATGCCCGTCGTAAACAAACCAGTTTCACTTTTTCATTTTGATGTATTTGCTTGAAGAAAAAAATTATTCCGACAGAATCGGTGTGTTGCACCTAGGAGACTTTCCTCGTCAGTACACGAGATGGGTACTTTGTAGTAGCTGCGATCAAGGTTTTAGGCCAGGTTTTAGAAACTAGAAGGTTCGGTGTATCGCTTCGCGGTACCTCATCCGCTGCAGGCTGCAGCCCCGTGTAGTTCACTGGTCGGTAATTTTGTGGATTATTTTACTACTTGTTATGTTTTGGAATAGTCTCAATATTTTGATAGCAATTTGCTTATTTCACACCAAGGCCAAGACAACCACTAAATAACCTTTGCCTATGCACTAGGCACTTTCATGCAATTCCCGATACGCCAAGTAACGTGGTCCATAACGACGCTAAATTTCATAAATTGGGTTGGAACAATTATAAATTACTTAAACTCGTCCAACTTGACGACAAACTTCATTTCCAGGAAATTCGCTTCATAAAGTGGCGCGTCTGTTTGTCTTTCTTGTGACACTAGTTGCCGGATGCTATGACGATTAATTTGCGAAACCTTGCCAAAAAAGAGTTTGAAATTACGTTAAACTTTATTAAGAAATTGGTCAGAAAAGTCTGAAAAATTTTGTTCATTAGTTACATTAAATGACGTTCAACTTGACAAATTTGTTCGAATTGACCTTAGGCTTCATAATTTTATCCGGATTGACATTAAACTTCATAAATTGGCTCTAGAATCTGGGATTTCCAAAAACGTTTGTTTCAACAAAATCGGTCCAGTAGTTCTGGAGGAGATTGCGGTCCGGTCACAGGTTAGAAATCTAGTCTTTTATCGTATAGGATTGAAATGTATTAATGTTCTCACTATGAAAATCAATAGTGAAATATTGAGAGATTGGTAGCAAAAGCTATGTGACTCACCTACACAAAATATAGAAATGAAGATACCAAGACTACAAAGTGACAACAATACATAAAAATGCTTCGGTGCTCAGCTTGGAAGCCAGAAATCAATGAATCGGACTCCTACTTCAATTCATTGTGCAACCCCGCAACCTCGTTATTACGGACTCTGTGGGACCGTCAAAATTGCCCGTATTAACGAAATCTAGCTGATCGAGGTATTTGGGAAACACAATTTGTTGCATTTTCCCCAAGTCTTGAAGCAAAGAGCGTATAAATTCACGAGTTACGATATCTTGAATGAAAAAGAAAGTCTAAAGGCAAATTTGACCTTATTCAAGCTTGAAATTTCAATGTTTGTATCAATATTGAAGGAGTCGTGAATCGTGATCCATTCTGGAAGTCAAATTGACCGAAATTGAACATTTTCAAGATGATGACATATTTTTGCAGAAAGCCTGTAACAACGAGGTTTTTCCTTAATTTTGTGCTTGAAAATTTTTCAGTTCTATCTTAAGTCCATAAGTTAGAAGTCCGCCCTAAAGAGGTTAAAGTCTAACATTTGACCTTAGGGTAACAATTCCGAAGTCCCTTCCAATTCGGTCCATCAAAGCCATAGCGAAAGACAGTCCAACAGGGATTCGTAATAATGAAATTAGATTGTAGTTGGACGCATCACGAACGATATAAATGGACAAGAAGGAAAGTTTCTGAAAACTATACCTTGGCAATGCAGTCTGCCATACGAAGCACATGGTTTCTTTTCAAATCAACGCATTTAATTCTCTAATCTATGAAATATTTCTGAAAAGCTTACAGTTCATAGTTAATAGTCTCCAGATTGTTCAGCAGACCCTCAATCTCAAAGAAGGCGTATGGAATAAAACTTAGAATTTCATGACTGTACTAATCGAAAACGACTTGATTCTGGATTTTCGGCAGAGCACTATACGGAAACTTAGCCATTTGCACACTGGGGGAAGGTATACGCGAACATTGGGAAATTTTAAAAACAAAATAGACGAACTATCCATCAAGTCAGCGGAGATAGGAATGCTAATAAAATTGTGTGCATTTCCGCACTATGTATTCATGTTCATATCTCTGAAAATAAATACTAAAACTCAAACTTTGAACAAATGCATTGATCGCTTAGCTACAATTTTGAATTCAACTCATCCATACCAAGTAAAAACTGAGATATTCATTCAGAATACAAAATGACAGCAACAAAATCACTTTCATATTTGGCATTTAATTCTGCCCAGTCATCCATGAATGATCTTCAGACACTAACTTTGCTAATCTGGATGCTTTGCACTTCAACCATGTTCTGGTCGCAGTTCCTCGATTCCAAAATTGTTCCTCTACCTGTTGACAAAGTGTACAAAAACGAATTGAAAACAATTCAAAACCTACGTCATCCGTTTCTGTATCTCAACTACCATTTCACTTTGGTACATTTTTGAATTCTGATGAAAGTATCGAGCATAGAACTCTCCGAGTGGTCTTGCAACAAATTCGTATTAAATTGAAGTTCTAACACTATTGAGTACTGTACATGTCTCTGATGAGATACTGAATTGCATTCAGGAACTATACTATTTTAGAGTAAAAGCAAGGCAGCAGCACGCCCGGCGATACAATTTTAATCCCTACCACTGTCTAAATTGAAATTATTTTGAAGCACACCATTTCCTCGCTTTACCTAATGCTCAACGCCGCAATACTTTGTAATTTGCGCAATTGTAAAATAATTTCACATAATTATTCTCTATTTATTTATTAGGAATTAGCATTAACCTTGTGATAACAAATATAAACTATGTTGTCGTCCATTTGAGAAAAAAACCAGGGAAAGTGACATGCACTTGGGGTACTTGAATTGAAAGGGTCGTTTCGAATAAAGATGCACAGAAATGTTAAGCCAGAAAGCTTGTACGATAATTCTCAAGTCTCAGTCTCAACTCGACTCAATTCATAATTTGAATTTCAAATGGACGACGGGCAGGACTCTTTCATTTTTCAGATCGACTCCAACACAAGGTATCCAAAAATTTGATTTCTCTGCAAAAAAAATACAAGCGCGTGTTGAACGAGCTTAGCTAGCTGGGAATTCTATTTTGGCAGTCAGTGAATTGAATTTTGATCAAGTGCTCTATTTACTATTCTGCGAACAGAAAAAAATGTATGGGTTGTTTGGTTTTTTACTGCTGATTGATGCTGATTTTGAAACAATTCCAGTTGACAGCTACATTACATAAATTGCTACATTGCATTGCGATATCTTGACATGTATTGTGGTGCACAGTGCACTTGAAAAATTTGAGTGCCTGCATACGTGCTGTTCGCCAATTCCTGTTATTGTGCGTTCGTGGAGCCTTCCGAGTTTGAGTTTAAGTTATGTCATGGTATTGGTCATTCATAGTCATGATTAGGCAACCATTTGACAAGATTTGACAGGAAATTAAGCAACTCTTAGATTAGAGAATTTTTAGCTAACATTTGCGCGAATTCATAACTAAAACTCAAGCGTTATTTCCAACTCATTCTTCGGACTCACTTCGTGTTTCAAAATTGCTGCAGCAACATCGTTAAACTTTCTGACTGATTGGCACGACCGCACCGGGAAACATGACGCAATTGTTGAAACTGGCCTTCCTGGCTGGGCTAATTCTCCAAATGTAAGCTTTTCAGGCTTTCAATTTATTTATTTTTTTGCACATAATTGGCTCAATTTGCAAACTTGTAATTCTGATTTGATTTTGAAGCTCTGGAGAAGCCTTTTACGTCAAAATCTACAAAACCGCCGATGCAAAATGCACCATTTTGGCCGAAGAAACACTTCGGAAATTCCGTGGAATTCCAGAAGAAAATACCAACGGGCTGTACATCACGACCAAAGATGCCTGGTCCCTTCCAGCCGACTCTGGCTCCGAAACTCTTGCCGACACATCCAAAGTTATTGAAATTTATGCACGCGACAAAAACGTCCTGAGCACCCACATCAGCTCCGTTTGCAAAGAACAAAAACCACTCGAACCTCTGAGCCTGGACCAATTGTCAGCCCGAGCTCCCGAAATCGTTCAAATCGTCAACAACGGAGACAAATCCAATCGAATCGACGTCGTCTTCATGGGCGACGGCTACACGGCCGCCGAGCGCACCAAATTCTTCGACGACATTGCCCGCCTAACCAAAGACATGTTCGAAGGAGACACGTTCCAATCCTACCTCCCGGTCTTCAACATCTGGGCCATTTATGTCGAAAGCGTCGACTCTGGCATTGGCTACAACGGGGCGAAAAACACACCGTTCCGTCTCTACCGTGAGGCGGGACAACTTCGTGGAATTTTCCCGGGCAACTCCGCCTATGCCCGCCAAGTATGTCAGCTGACCGGAACGAGCGGCTGCGACTACCCCAGCCTCATCGGCAACGACGACTTTTACGGCGGACTGGGCGGTGAGTTTGTCATTTCGACCAAGAGCGACCGAACCGGTACCGTTGTCCTGCGCCACGAAATGGGTCACAATTTTATCAACGTCGGAGAAGAGTACGACAACGGACAAGTTTATTCGGGCGTGAATGCTGCCCGCAGCTTGGCCACGCTTGGGTGGACCTCTTGGTTGACCGGACCCTTGAGGGAAGAGAAGGCCATTTACCGTCTGCTCCAGTACCCATGGGCTGATTTGAAGGACGGCAATTGGCGCTCGTACTCCTTCACTTCGGACGGGACCTACAGCAGTTGGTATTTGTTGGTCTCCGTCTCAGCCGCTGGGCAAGAGGAAGCTCTGCAATTTACTTTGGACGGAGTTGAGCTCCCTTGGAAAACGACTGGGTACGATGATCGTGAGTTTTATGAGTGGTACGGAGAGCGTGGATTTTTGGCCGGCTCTCATACGTTTGCAGTCAGATCGAGGACAACGCCGACTAACCCCAACATTCCGCGCATGATTGCTTCGATCACACTTCATGAGTTTGGCTCACCGGCCGAGTACAACCAGTCGCCTGATCACATTTCAGCCTATCCGACTTGGAGTGTTTTACGCGTCAAAACGTTTAGACCAACAAATGCGGGTAATAAAAAAATTCTTGCGAATTTTGACTCGAATAAATTACCGTACCGTAGAAGAGCGAATAGAACCCCGGGGTTATATTTAAACTGGAACCCATGTTATATTTGAGCCCGGGTTGTAATAATGGCTTGACCAAAAATTCCGACGTTGAAGCTTAGGGAGAGACCCGGGTATTATTCCCTAGCTCAGCCTTAAGCCCGGGTTCTATTCGGCGCCGGGGTTCTAATCGGTCATGAATTTGACAAACTTTTGCGATTTTAATCGGATTTTCAAAATTTTTGAACCCAGGTTGCAGCATGAGAAACATGA